>JAYJMH010019594.1:0-20048 GCA_036873815.1 Phacellophora camtschatica
GTCTCCAATCCTCCAGGGATACTTTCAGCAGCAGGACAACCTCCCCAAATCTCATAGCACTCCTCGTACAACGTGCAGACCATTCTGCCCCCGCCACTCTTCCTTCCACTGTCGATGGCTTTTCTAAAGTTGTTTTTTAATTTCTTTAAGTTCTGGCCAATTCTTTCTTTCGTCAATTCGCCTTTACGTTTTCCCCTTGGAAACTCGTGGCTACTTTCTTCACCCTCCTCTGCAACTGGATATGATTGGATAAAGTTCTTGTGTCTATCCTCGTATTTAGAGCGCATAGTTTCCCAGTCTTACCCGTTTGCTACCTTGTTCGTTTTGTAATACAAAACAATTTGGAGCAGCAACCCCGTTTTTTGATCGGTCCAAATGAACATTTTGGTTTTCTTTGACGACGTTGATATATTCGGGGTATTCGCAGCCATTTTATGTCATTGGCGCGGACAATGAGGTAGTGGTGGTTTGGCGGGTTTCCCTAAACACATGCGCGATTCAATGCGGACCAGTTTGGGATCGATCCCGTGTGAATGCATGTATGATTTTGAAATCGATCCAGTTTCTTTCGTGTAAACGGGGTCTAAGTAACTACAAATATTGGCGAAAGTTGATACATAATTTCAACCTGAAGGTTCTTATACTTGTAGGTTATTTTATGCGGTTTTGTACCGTGTTCATTGTATTTCAAATTCACAGCTATACGAAAAAATCTTTATCAATAAGCAAAGAAGCTCCCCGGTGTAATGGGCTTTTGGTAGAGCGAGAGGTTTTAGTCAATAAAATGGAAGTTTATCCATTTCAACTCTATAATTATTTTAAAATCATAAATCATATTCCAATCATAACTCATGTAACTCATAATTTAAACATTACTCATGTTATCTCTGATCTAACTTGCTAATAGCCAACTTGCTAACTCTTCTAAATTTACAACCATGTTGCTGTATTGCAATTATAATTAAGATTGACGTTTGATACAAAATAAACTACTAGTAAGAGCTGTCATACACGAGTCGCATGCTTGAAAATAACATAAGGGCGTGTTCCTATTACACCGGGGGATGGGGGGTGGGGGCGTTGAAGATGAGAATGGTCACTGCACGCTCGTAGAATTTCAATATCACGTTGTGCTGTTTTCAGAACTTGTAAAAATCGGCAAGAACTACACATTCTACAATGTATCTATGAATTTCTTTTACTTCCCATAAAAGTCCATGGCAGTCTTGATCAACACAGGTTTGCGTCGTATTTCTTCATAGAACAGTAAAATGTAACTTTCATGTTCTGCATTTCAATAGCGAAAACACCGCACAATTTATTGAGTATATGTAAAATATAGCATAAAAGAAACCCTTTCTGCCGTGTGCGGATTCCAAAATGTTCTTCAAAGAAGACAATCTTTGTTTTTCAAAGACAAAATCTGCCGTGTGCGGTGGGCTTTAACCAAACACGTTAATTAATTAAAAAAAAAGAAAATGTGATGTTGCAGTTGCCCTCATCTGCATTCATCTTGAATTCTCTATTACGAGGATAGCCTAGTTGGCTAAGGCGCCAAACTCACGATCGTAAGGTCGTGGGTTCAAATCCCACCACGGTCATACTTGCTGTAAACGTGCGAGCAGAGCTGCCAATTCTCTGTAATTACAGGCAAAATGGTATCACGACGTGTGATCATATCGAGATGAAGGACCGGGGTCGCCGAAACTATGCCTAAATACGCGCTAAAATATCATGAAATATATACTTAATATACACATGTATAATACACTAAATATATGATAAATTAACTAAATACCAAAAGTATACATCTCAAAAACATTACAATTAATAAAAGCCAAACAGTATTTGGATATAAAAGTTATTCTCACCTGTAACTTGGCAGTGTTTTCTCAAACTTAATTCTTTACTAAGCGATACAGGCAAATAGCAAATATAAGTCCAATTATCTATAAAATGATGAAATCAGTACAATCACAATAACATTCATAATAACAACTATAATAAAATAACACAATCAATAACAATAACAACAGCAAGATAAACAATAATATACAAAAGGAAATTGAGCAACGACAAACGTCAATGCAATAACTGACAACAAATGTCAATACAACGAAAGCAACACAATGAGCAACAACACAACAAAGGGAAAATACAATGAGAGACAATAAAGCAACAGCACAATACATTATAATAAACAACAATAAATAACAATAAACACAATGAATGACAACGCAACAAAGAAAAACAAAATGAAAGAAAATAAACAACAGCCCAATAATAACGATAAATAACAATAATAATAACGATAAAAACATAATAACATAAAAGGACAATAAAATAACAGCACAATAAATGCAAATAAACAACAATAAACAATAAACACAATGAATAAAAACGTAGCAAAGGTAAAAACGCAATGAAAGACAATAGAACAACAGCACAATAAATGCTAATAAACAAAAATAGGCAACAGTAAACACAATGAATAACAACAACTATTTTTAGGTAAATATGAAATAACATAGCTTTTCCTAAATATCCACAGGGGAGCTACTAAGCATTGCTAACTGTGGGTCGAAACAATCGTTTGCTATTTGCAGCGGTTTTAGAACTTCTAAAAAGTGTGAGGAGAGCTGCTAACTCTCTGTAATTCCAGGCAAAGGCAAAAGGAATCACGAGTTGTGGTCACATCGAGAGGAAGGACCGGGGTCGCCCTGATGGGTCCCCCTGCGCCAAGCGCAGAAACCCATACCTTGCAAGAATAGCAAGTGTATGTGCCTGAAACAGAAAAATTATGTATAACCCGTGTCCCCTGCTAGAAACAAGTCATCTCGAGACTTTTGCGGGCTAGGCACGTTAAATACGATAACTCACAACTCAAATCGTAAGAGTGTTGTTCAATATAAAAGGATGATATCTTTGATCAATAAATCTTTGATCAATAAAAAGCTTCATATCCCTCAACTCAACTGGCAATATCAGCCTTATTGGAATACACCTGGCTACAGGGATTATTCTAAGGAAAAATTACAACACTACAAAGAATTACGCCTTGGTAACTGTAAGATTTATATGAGAACAACCATTATAAGGAAAGGCCAAGCTTAGATCTGAGTAAATACTTTTAGTATCTCAAAAATTACTTACGTTAAGTGTAGAAAAAAGTATGGAGGTGTTGAATGCTTGACCTGAAACACACTTTGAAGGTTGTTTTGAGAAGGGTGGGGGCAGCAACACAGTGGACCCAGACATGGAAATAGGAAAAAAAAACAAGTACAAAAACAAGTAGTTATCTAGCAATTATATAAAACTCTGAGTAAGATGGGGGGGGGGGGGGAATCAGGTCTTTAGGTATCTTGGTTCAAAAGTTCCAGCTATTTCAATTTTATTGAAAATGAGCTATTTCAATTTGATTGAAAATGATATTTTTGCTTTTCTTCAATTATGAAAAATTTCACTTCAACAAATATGCACTCCGTTGTATATATACTTACTCATAGGCTCGTGATGCATTTAGGAGCTAATATTTTATCTTGCATACTTGGTTAAGCTTAAGGAATAATACTTTGTTATTAAATTTCAAAAAAAACAATTGTGAGGCAATCGTTGATGTAACTAGAAATTTATTATCATACCTTGATCAATTTTTCATTATTCATACCTTGATCAATTTATCATTATTCGGATTTTAAGAGCAGGCAAGAAAAAAAAGGCATAGAGTTTCCATGTATAACCAATACTTTTTGGAAAGTACACAAATAGGGCTATCTGGATTTAAAAAGACCTTCTGGAAACTCTATGCCGTTTTTGAGAAAAAGAGTGTTGATTAGTTATTCTCTTTTCTTGTATGCTATAACAATCTCCTCAAAATTCCCCGTTTACTCAAACGACCAAGTCCTGAAATTGTGAATCAAATTCTCAAAAGCAAGGTGCCAAGGTTCCGCAAAGGATGTGGAGCAACTGATCACACAGTTCGCTCACATGGCCAAATTTTTTGGTTGCCAAAAGGAAAATACGATACAGCCGCGAAGAACTTTTTATGGATTGCTAGACATTGCTATGCTTGTTTTATATATATAACATTGGAAAGCTCGTTTTTTTTTACATATTTTAATACGAAAAATCAGGTCTAGAGCCCCCATTTTCAACCTATCTGCATTTTTGTTTTACTTCGTTATCTTTACTATTCCACTTTAAAAAGTTCGTATTTGCCTTATGATATTATTTATAACGCAAAAACATTTTTTTTTAAATTTTAGCTGAAATGACCACATAAGGAAATTTGGGGCCAGGACTCCCATTTTGCCTCAAAGTTATAATGCATTTTTAGTTCTATTTCATTGCCTGTATCCTTCCGCTTCATACAATAACTCGTTTTATTGTATAGTGTTGGTTAAAACCTCAGTAGCATTAAATTTTCTAATTTTAAGCCAAATTGCCAAAAAAAGAAAATTCGAACCGCGACCGCCGTTTTGACCGTAAATCTTGAAAAAGAAACTCAAATGATTGACCTTATTATTCTGCTTCGATAAAGCCCTCATTTGTTGCAATCAGTTTGGTGAAGGTGAAACTCAACATATCAGCCTATTTTGAATGTTTCTTATCTGGGTCTACTGTGAGCAAATTTATAAAAATCAGTCCAGAAATAAATAAAAATCTAGGCTGAAACCAAAGCTAGTTGTTCTTACTGCTCAAACTTCAATATTTTCTCCATTTCTTCAAGGTCAAAGAAGCAAAACAAAACTGGTGAAAACTTCACAAAAACACAAATTTGAATTTACGACACCACAGGCTGAATTTACAACTCCACGAAACACTAACATGTTGTAAATAATCAATCAAGTGAACTTGCTGATTAAATAATCAGCTTATAATTATGGTGAACTGTATAGTATAAACTCCAGGGTGTATAGGTCAACCAGGTGCACAAGTCAACCTCTGAAACTCGACCTACGATTTTCTGAATGTTAATGACTTGACCTTTAGCCTTTGTATCAGTAAAAACTTGCTGTACAGTAAAACCACGTGAACAAGAGCATGAAAATTCAAAACCAACCAGGCGGAAATCAAGTCACCAAAAAATAGAAAATGTACTTTTCATACCCATGTATGGTTAACATCCTAGCAAACTTAAAAGCCTAATAAACGCCCCCTCTATTACACACCCCTTTTTGAATAAACGCCCCTGCAAAGAGTCTGAAAAATGTGAAAAACGAATTTGAAGCATTACGGTAAGCCGAAAACTTGCTTTTTGTAAACAATGAAAACTATATTTGCAATAAGATAAAGGATAAAAAAACAGAATAAAAATAATCAAAAAGTATAATATACTCACATTTTCAAATAAATATTCTAAGATATCAGATGAGCCTTGCAGGAATTCACCATCTTCTGTTTTGAGTATTGGAAAATTTGAAACTAGAATAAAAGGAGTTATGAGTGAAAGTATAACCATAAATCCTCGCAAATGTGATATGTTGGTTCCTGGTGGATTAATTGCAAAAATCGATTTTTCGTAGGGGTTTATTAAATATTACCGAAATAAGTGAACCTGAGTGAAACTAACATAAACATTTTGAACTAATATTTTAAATAGAGATACAAAATATAATGTCTAAAGAAGTTGTTGATTGCTTTCATCTCTTGCATATTGTAACTAGTCCAAGAATGTACTACGCTATTTTCAGTTTAGGGTTTATCTGAGAATTTACGATTACAGTAGGTTTTGATTAGTTTTTGCTCCATAGAAGTCAGAGCTTGCACTTCATTCCCAAGGCTTCACTCCCAAGAATTTAAAAGAAAAATTAGATTTATTTTAATAATTCGTATTGCCACCAATTACAGTAAATCTAAGACAAAAATACAGGGGATTAAAAAATTTCCATTTGCAGGGCTGTAGATTAAAATCTGCAAGGCTGCCAATCTCCAAATTAGGCTCAAAATAATGCCCAAAGAGCACAATAGACTTTTGAGATATCATCCAGTGATCTGTGATGACAACATTTCCCTGTTCAAAGCTTTAAATTAAAATTGCACTCATGTCAGCTTTCAAGTCAATTTGAAGGAATGCCATATTTCCATTCCATGTTTTGACATTAAAACTGCTTACTTCAATGACGAATTGGGAGCTTAAAATTTGAGAAAGAATTGATGATAAACTATTTTTATTTTTTTGTCAATTGGTTTTTAAAATATTTCCGTCGAATGAATATGAAACTCCTTACTTCCAAATTGCTCCCTGTTATAAGAAGTTGATATTTTTCCCCAAGGCGAAAAGCTAGTAGAGTTGCAACTGAAAGGAATGCTATAGTTTTAGGAGGTGTGTGCTAAACTCCATTGTGCTTGTCTGGCCTCGGCGGGAACTTATATGTGGCAGAGAAAGGCAATTTCCTACTACTTGCAGAATATTTTGAGCACATGGAAGAAATTTAATCGCCATACAAGAATTGAAAGCAACAGGATTGCCAGTTGCAGCATCAAATGCTCCTGAAGATGACATGCGATGGTGTATCAGCTGCAGAATGTGCTGCAATTGTGGAAAAAGATGGAGCAGATGTAGGCGGAATCAATTGCCATTTTGATCCAGAGAAATGTTTGGCTGCTGTTGCTAAAATAAAAAGGGAGTTGAGGCAGTGGGGCTGAAGAAAAACTTGCTAAAGCCTTAAAACCTCTGATGCTAACTTCTCTTGAAACTCAAATCTGAAAAATCCATATATATGCCAGAAATACTTATGATTTGGTTGTAAGGTACATTGGTGGGTGTTGTAGATTTGAAACTTGTGATGTTGAGTTATATCAAAAGGGCTATAAAGGAAAAAGAGAAAAGTTGCTGCTGTAATTGAAAAGTATGATATGTGACTATGTGGGGTGAAGGATCTTCTTATGCACGCAAAACCATGGGTCAGAGTAGGAGCAAAGAAGCAGTATTGGGAGAGCAACAACCAAAAATCCAAGAAAAATTGGAAAAGGAATTTTAAGAAGTGTGGATTTGATGAAAATGTTTAAATTACGAATTGACAAAATTAAGAAACAGTTGCTCAGTAAATCTTTCAAACTTTTTAATCCCAAGTCAGCTCCATTTTATGCAAAACTTGAGATTTGCAGCCTTGCAAAAAGAGATCAGAGATTTGTAGGCTTGCAAACTTGGAAATTTCGAGTTATATTTCCCTGCAAACAGTCTTTTTAATCACCTGGTAAAACATGAAAACTCATCAGTTTTTCAAACAAAAAAGAGTTTAGATCTGCAGTACAATATACTTACTTGCTGTTTTGATAATTGGCACTCTAGATGTTTTAAGAGAAACAGAAAATGATTCCGAAAATTTCACATGGGCCTGTTAAAAACAAAAATTAATAAATAAATAGTATTATCCCACAGATTAAGAAAGTTTCACCTAATAAATGATATTGGTTCAATTATCAATGAATTGTGCATAAAATTACAGATTTGTATTTTCATTTTATAATATTTGTTTTTTATATGTTGTGATTGGTCTCCTGCAAAAGTCAAATAAAAATCTTGAATGTCAACATTCACTTATTATTTTTGCTAATTTGCTTATTTTTTTATTATATTACAGTCCGACAAACAAAAACTTTTGAGTCTTGCACACTTGCACCAAGCAGGAAAAATATGTGCACCTGCAGTAGCATAAAATTGAAAGTGCACAAAGTAATGCATATGGTATGGTATGGTATGTATAGACATGGTGGAATGAAATCTATTTGGAATATTGTTGAGTGAACCATATTGTATAATATAAAGCCTATATATATTATATATATATATATATTCTTCTTCTTCTTCTTCTGAGCCATATTGCCAATAAGGCACATTAATGTCAGTTATTTTGCACCACTCGTTTCTGTCCTTGGCCAAAAATCTAGCAACCTCAAGATCTTTTGAGTTTTGTAATTGCTGGATTTTGAAATTTGAATTTTTAAGGAATGTGCGCCTAATGCCGTTGTTTAATGTTGTGGCAATCATACACCGAGGTCTTCCACAGAATTTTTTCTCTGTTATTTCTTCAAAATAGTAGCTCATTGCTTTATTTGCCAGTGTTTTTGGATTGGATCTCAAGATGTGACCGAACAGTTTCCATCTTAATTGTTGAACATCAAGAGATACTGGATAATTGTTGCAGCGCCTGTATAATGCAAAATTTGAAATTCGGTGGGGGTATTTTTTCCCTATTATTTGTTTAAGCTGTTGTCGATGAAATGAGTCTAATTTATCTTCATCTTGCTTCGTCATCACATACTGCAATTATATATCAGGATTGGTTTGACAAGTGATTTGTATATCTTCAATCACAGAGACTCACAAATGTGATCTTTTCTTATCCAGACTGTTTGTAACTGACACATAGCTGCTATTGCCAGCTGTTTCCTCCTTGCTATGTCCTTGGTATCTCCTAAAAGAAGTTTTTTTACATTTCGTTTTTTACATTTTCCGTGTTCCTTTCACCATGCTTGAGAACTGTATGTTCCGTTTTTTCTTCGTTTACTTTTAAATTTCTATCTGGAAAAATTTTGCCAACTACAAAGTCTGTATCATCGACTGAACCATTTCATTTGACATGTTTTTGTTGCTTTTTTCACGATGTGAGCTCTGAACATCGGCAGTATTGTCCTTATTTCTAGTACTCTCGTTCTGTACTTTATGAAGGGCATCTTCCAAGTAGATGTTAAATTAAACTCCACTTATTCCATCACCTTGTGGAGAGCCAATGTTGCTTTCGAATTTTTCGGTTTTTACATTGTTCATTTTGATTTCTAGGGTTGTGTTGCTGAGTAATAATCTGATCATCCTAACTTCATCTTTGTCAAATATTGATTTTACAATCTGGAGAAGATCAGCTCGGATTATTGTGTCAAATGCAGCAAACATGTCGATACCTGTGATAAACAATTTCTTTTCAACTTTTGTGCTTTTGCGATCATCGATCGATGTGCCCATACTATATCGGAAGTGCTCCGATTTGAGCAGTATGTGCTTTGCGATAAAGATAAGAAATTTTCATATGATGATTTGATTCTATGCTGAACGATGTTTCAATGAATTTTGGGAATTATTAGCAATAAAATCACAGGTTAAATTAAATTTTAAACGGGACCTTTCGTTTTGCCTGGTTTTTGTAAGGCTACTAAAATTCCACTCCCGAGATCAAGATCTTGCTGGTTTTCAATGGCATCGTCATTTAATAAATTTGTGTTGTGTATTTCTATTGGTGTGTATCTCACAAGTTCTGCATATATTCTATATTGTATAGACTATAGCTGCTGCTCCGTTGTTGTTTCAACCTTATTTATATATATATATATATCTATATTGTATAGTAATGATATCTTTATCTAGTTTAGATATATCCATGAATTGATTTGCAATTTGCAAACAAAATGAAATAATATTTTTCCTTTTTAACTTTAGTTTTCTTTTAAATTTGAATTTTACTTTTTGATGATACCTTTCTGTTCTGTGTGGTGATGATGCGCGCGCGTGGGGCGGTGCGGTGGTGCACAATAAAAAATACACAACACAACAACACATACACACTAAAATCAATCCCTCACCAAAACATAAAGACAGTCAATATCAATTGAAGGTAGTCCCCAATCGCCTTCCCAACAATATATTTCCATTCCACTTTGTCTTTGGTTCTCTTTCTCCTTTTTGTCTCGTTGCCAGTTGACTGCCTGTTTTGTTGTTGTTGCTTTGGCCTAAATCACAAATGACAAATGTTAAGATTTGAACAGCAACAACAACAAATCAACAGTAATATTTTCAAAATGGAAGATTTAAAAGACAGAACAAAAAGGTATCACAAAATTGGCTTCTTGGGTGAAGGACAGGCAAGCAAACAGTATGATTATAGCCCCAGTCAAACAACATTTTAAATTCTGCATATGAAACTCGTAAAATTAAAATATTTCCAATCACATATACACACAAACAAACAATAAAATAACCACTTTTCAATTTACTTACATTTTCTGACAGGAAAATGAGATTCTTTTATGATGCAAAACAATGCAACAATAAGAAATTAACATGCTATTGTTTACGAAACAAAAGATGCCTGGCTGGTTTGCCTATCAAAAAATGTAAACATTTAAAATGATCTATGATATAAAATAAGTAAGTAAATTAGATATATATTAAAAGCAGTAATATTTAAATTTATTATTTTTAAATATTTATTACTATAATAGAATGAAATTGAATCACAACCAGTTCGGAAGTTTGAAAATTGGGCTAGATTGCAGTTTAGCAGACCAGATATTACCAATTTACTTGTTTTCATTTTTCATCACATTTTGCTAGCAGTTTTCATGTTAGCAAAAACCTGCTCAAAACAATAATTAATTGAATACTTTCCTTTGAAATGGGGGGGGGGTTTGAGGGGTTTTATTTGGGGGTTTAGGCAGCAGCCCTGAAATAAATCAAAGAAGAAGTAAATGTTGCGTAAATTAAATTATATGTGATTCAAAACGCAACATTTTGTAAATAGCTCTCTGGCAGAAGAACTGTAGAACAATTAGCAGAAGAATAATTAGCTATGCAACTTTACCTATTCATTCACTGACTGTGTAGAGAGAATTAAAAAAAGAAGCAATCAAATTTTCGAACAACCAAGGAACAGAACAAAAGTTGTTAGCGCGGCTAAACCTCAGCTGAAATTTGGAATGTACAGGGCCAGGGGCTTTCTCCCCTGTGCATGGAAAATTTTCTAATCTGGTGCACACACACCCAATGAGATTAACAATAGGGCATTCAATTTAGAAAATTGAGAGAGAAAGATCTGCAGCGAAAACTGTCTACGACTTATTCCTGGTTATTTTATTACTTTGTATTCATTAAATTTTAATTGACTATTAGTTCAATTGTAAAATACATGACCTCATATTTTTTCCTGAAAAATATCTTTTGATGGAGGGACCTTCAATGTTTTATACCATATGAATATACTTGACAAGTGTAAATTGGGCCAGATCGGAAACTATGCGCATCATACGCTGAAGTGTGCACACAACCTAATATTGTTTCATTTCTGTTGTTGTTTTGTTTTCTATTGTGACTTCTGAAAATGTGCATTGAATGAAGCTCTTCAATGCGGAAAACAAAGCTTCCACATTATCAATATGAGATTTTTTTATGCTACTCTCTTTTCCCATTTTATTTGTGCATTGTTTCCCTTCTTTCTATCATACATCCCATGCACCATGCAAAATTTAATTTTTACTTTCCTTTTTATTGTTACATTTTTAGAGCAGGGAAGCGACTTTTTACAAATAATCATTTTAATCATGTATTTTCTGATAGTTTGCCACAGTCTACAAAGCAGAAGATACTGAAGATTCCAACAAGATTGTTGCAGTTAAAAAAGTATTACTTTTATTCTTCTTATTTTGTTTTTTATGTTTAAAAGTATGACTACAATGAAGTGATAAAATATTTGCATTTTTAGTCCCTTTGGATGAAATTACTCCTTTCAACAAATATGTAAAAATTTATTTGCATATGGTTGATTGAATGAAAAATGATTTTGGCTATATTGACCATGTCTTAGGACTTTTGGAAGACAAGGATATTGATGTGTTGTATGCTGATTTAAGAAACACAACAAGCCAGGTCACTGAAGAGGCGGTTGGATATAAAAAGAGGAAACAAGCACATGGTCTACATCTGGTTAGAATATGTGTGAAAAGAGGAGGAAAATAAGATATGGTCATATGGTCAATAATCCAGAGCCCCAAAATGCACGAAAAGACTACAGCAAACTGAAGAAGCAAGTTAGGAAAGCAGTGAAAATTCAGAAAGCTAAGCTAAGCAGTGAAAATTCAGAAAGCTAAGCTAAGCAGTGAAAATTCAGTTAGCTTGAAGACGATCACAGTGAAAATAACACCCACAATTTATTCAAAGCAATGAGAAATCTGCATAGGAAAGAAAACCATGAGTGCAGTAATGGATAAGAATGGTGTCAGACACACAAATTTTAACAAAGTTCTTGAATGCTGTAGAAGGAACATTTTCAGGTTCATCTAATAAATGCAGCCCTCTACGACGAAAACGCACTCGACCACGAGGCAGAACAATCTGCCGGACCAATGAACACTGAGGAAGTAAAAATGGCTGTCAAACGCATGCTGTCAAGGAAGGTATAAATGAGGTCACGGCGGCGGTTATTGAAGCAGGTGTGCAAAATGCAGCTGAAGATATTCAACTCTGTATTTGACAAGGAAATTTTACCGACAGACCTGTCAAAGATGTTGGTAACTCCGATTCATAAAAAAGAAACAAGCTAGATCCAACAAATTACAGAGCAATATCTCTACTATCCATTCTAGGAAAGATCTTCAGCTGTATTATGCTCCAAGAACGAAAGATGAAACTGAAATATGCCTAGCAGGGACTCGCAGTTTGGGTTCCACAGCGGCAGAAGAACACTTGAACACTTATTACAGCGTGTAAAAATGCACTATGGAAAATGCTGAAATCGATTGGAATTGATCCTAAGATTGTGAATATTATTGAAAACATGTACAAAAAACAGAGTGCACAGTCACTATAGACAGCTGTTTGACAGAATAGTTTAAGGTTGGGATAGGTAGGTGTGATATAAGGTTTCGTTTTATCGCCAACGCTGTTTAATGGGATTTTGAACTTTTCATGATCGAACGGAAATTTCCAGATAACGAAATAACATGATAAAGCATATTATCAACATATTAATATCATGATGATGCGCCCTTAATTGCAGCAGTGTTTGAAAAATTGAAAATAAACACAGAGTTGCTAAAGGTATGTAGCAAATTTGGGATGGCCGTTAATGCTGATAAGTGTAAAATAATCAAACAAGAGAACGAATCTATACATGAAATCGCAATCAATGAAAAATTTGTTAATGAAGTTGAAGATC
This sequence comes from Phacellophora camtschatica, assembly GCA_036873815.1. NCBI lineage: Eukaryota > Metazoa > Cnidaria > Scyphozoa > Semaeostomeae > Ulmaridae > Phacellophora > Phacellophora camtschatica. The sequence goes on from JAYJMH010019594.1 coordinate 12,927, forward strand.
TTGCAATCCTAGAAAGTGTGGTGCCTGAAACAGCGAGTGATGAGAGCAGAAGAATAACTTTAACGTCTTATGCTTTTGAGCAACTAAATGGAACAATCTAGAATACGAGTGAAACTTAGATATGTGGCTCAAAATAACGCTCTTTAACTCCCCAGTTATACTTATTACAATATACGCAGCAGAATGTTGGAGCCAAACGAACGTAATCTTCTGGTATCCGAGATTAGATGCTTAAGAAAAATTCTTCGAGTTTCCCCCCGCGACAGACTGGCAAACGATACCATCAGAAATCGCCTCCAACAGGAAAAATAAACAATAGTCGACCGAATCCAATAAAGATGATGGTTTGGTCACCTAGCTTGGATGGGTGAAAATCTGTAAAGACACTGGACTGCCGATCGAAACGACTTAGATCGGTGAGAAAAACCACAGTTGATGGAAACAATGGGCCAAAGTAGAGAGCAAGGGGCAGAAGATGCCTGATCAGTTAGTAGTGGTAGTAGTGGTTGACTGAATGCCAATTAAAATTTATGGACACCAATCACAAATGAATATGATGGTTATAATGCCAAGATGTGGGAACTATGGTTAAATTAAAGAAAAATCAAAATGAAATGTGAGGAGAATAAATGTCAAATTAAATAAATGTTTACTTAATCTTATTTATTTATGATTAATTATTAACAATCTCTGTACTTCTTCTTCTCAGATAAAGCTTGGACACAGAGCAGAAGCAGTTGATGGTATGATATTGCTAGTTTTAACTTCACAATATTCATGCTTTATATGTCTTGCATATGCTGTAGGAAATAATAAAAAACGTTTACTTTCAACATTGATTTAAGTTAGTTTTCCTTTCTTATTCTCTTTGCAGGTGTGAACAGAACAGCACTGAGGGAGATTAAACTTTTGCAAGAATTGTCACATAATAATATTATAAGTGTATGTATTGGTGGGTGATATCACATTTGATATTAAACATCAACTTTAAATAGTTTGGGAAGGCATTTTATGCTCATGAAGATGCTGTTTTCTTTTTTGCAAAATGCAAACGACCTATAATCTATGCTTCAAAATATAGCGTGTATCAACAAGGTATCATGGATATTCCAATAGGGTATAATCGATAATAACTAATATTTCAATTTAATTTAATTAACTTAAAATGAAATTGGACAATTTGTATTTATATTTAGAATATTCAAGAATAAAAAACAACTTTATTATTAATTTGTCTTTCAGCTTCTAGATGTATTTGGACATAAATCAAATATAAGTCTTGTGTTTGATTTCATGGAAACCGATTTGGAGGTAGGGAAATTCCAGTGAATAGCTGAAACTAGATTTGAGAATTTGTCTGATTTACATCTATTTTGTTCATTTATAATTACACCATCTTGTTCTTTTATAATTACAACAAACCACTCCACCTTTCTGTGTGCTTTATTATTTGTGGCCACAGAGATATTTTTGAACAAAACTGTTTTCAGTCAACGAATATTAATGAATGCTGACTGTTTAATTGAGGATGTGTTTAATTCAGGAAGAATTGTTTAATTCAGAAGTTCAGGAAATTAGCCATTGTGCTCACTAGCTCTAATTCCGGTGCTTCTTTTTCGACTATTTAGCAGAGATTTATATTATGTAGTTTTCAAATCTATGTTATTTGAAATAGTTGTGCAAACATGTTATTTGTTCAAGATTCTCCATTCAGGCGAATAACACAAACCCATTTTAAAATTATCTGAATCGTTACCTTTGACTGAATTCTTTTTCAAGCTACGCCAGTCGTCATCAGCACTCCTACAGCAACACATATGATGAAGAAAACAAACGATGTTCTGCGATAGTAGCTTATTTTAATGCTTTTGGGAGCTAAAATATTATAATACATTCTATTTTTCGCCTTCAACACAATACCAAGTTGAATCTTCCTTCCACTTTTAGGTGATAATAAAAGATACCAAAACAATTTTAACACCTGCTCACATTAAAAGTTATATGATAATGACTATTAAAGGACTGGAATACCTTCATGCAAACTGGATCCTTCACAGAGTGAGTTCAATTTTACCTTTTAATGCTGTAATCACGATTAGATTTAGTATTTTATAGTAGTTTCTTATGAGCAAAAGATCAAGTAAGTAAGTAAGTATCATTTCGCCACTACAAATTTACGCGGTTAAAAAACAAAAATTAGAGTTATAAAATATTATTTACACAGTATTAATATCACAAAATCAATCAATAAAAACATTTTAAAAATCACAAAACCCCTAACTAGAGTGGCAGGGATAACATCAAAAAGGTCGAGGTGACCTTAATTCCGTGATGGTTCCTGTTAGAGGTGTTGTTTAACAGATGAACAAAAAAATCATTATCTTTTACTAAAAATTAAAAGAAACAAAAAGTATAATTATTGGTACATCAAATGGCCTGTCTTCGGGTGAAAGGGCTAAGTTTAAACATACAATTGACAGATGAACAATTGTTCATATATTCAAATTTTTACAATATTTAATTATAGATGTTACTTCATTAACGTTTTGCAGGATTTGAAACCAAATAATTTGCTGATAGACGAGCAAGGAGTGATAAAGATAGCTGATTTTGGTCTAGCCAGATGTTTTGGATCACCGAACAGGATATATTCTCATCAAGTTGTAACCAGGTTGAAATTTAAAACATTTCTAATAATTTTTTGGTTCTTGCAAAGTTTTGATCAACAGAGTGGTTTTCTTTTATTTTCATTTAAAGAAACTTTCATATGTCAGGAATTACATTATTTCCAAAAGTAAATAATTCCAAAGAAATTATACTCTTCAATGTGTCGAGTTATAATATATTATTCTCTTATCTATTAAAAGTATTTTCTAATATTAAAATTTCAATTTTAATATTTGCGAAAATAGTCCATAGTCAATTAAATTGGTTTTCCTCAATTGACTTTGGTTTCAGAGGCTTCTCGGGCATGTTTAGATTGGGGTTTGTCAAAGAAAAATTGCTCAAATGTTCAATCAAATGCCAAATGTTTAAACATTTTAGTCAATGCTTCTATTTTACTTATGTCACTGTCCAATACGCTAATTGTAAAAATATAATTTCTGTTGTTTGACCTCTGAAATTACGTAACCTGTAGACTTCCGAAATGACCCATTATTTTGCTCCAATCACTCAAAGAGACAGAACAGCCGGTGAGAAAATAGTCTGATTGCTGGAGCAAGGCTACCAAATCCAAGAAAATAAAGAATAGCATGTCACTAAAAGATATAAATGAGGAACTAGAATGATCAGAAGAGTGGAAGCGAGGCTAAGGAATTTTATTCCGGAAATAATTTATATAGTAATACACTATAAGGCATTGTTGAGTGGACCGGGTATCATGTACCTTTGGGTGATCGGAGTGAAACAAGGGTCATTTACAGATGTCATAATTTTTGTCTCGTCGTTTGCCCAAATTTGTACCAGTGGGGCTGGTTATTGGGACTCCCCTTGTTTAATGTAAATCAAGAATCATGTCTGTTCAGCGAATCTAGATGATTCCTGTCAAATCTACTTTAGATGGTACAGAAGTCCAGAGTTGCTATTTGGTGCAAAAAATTATGGAGTTGGCATTGACATGTGGGCAATAGCATGCATTTTAGCCGAACTTTTACTGAGGGTATGTGCAAATTCCTTATTTTTTTTATCATTAATATTTCTTTGTCTGGTGAAATTTCCATTTTCCACTGAAAGGAATCAAAACTCCTGCACAAATAATTCGAATCACTTAAACTCCTGTACGAATCAGTCCAATCACTTGATAATCCAACTTAAACAACAAGCCACACAATCTATAGTTCCAGATGCTAATCTGAGCCACATTTCCCATTTACGAGAATTGTATGATCTTTTAGGCATGAGTCAACTTATAAAAGAACCTACTAGGGTCACTATTGAAACATCTACTTCAATTGATCATATTGCAACCACAAATCAAACGAACATCGCTGATTCTGGGGTATATAAGACTAGTCTCAGTGATCATTACCTTGTCTATTGCGTCAGAAAGCTCCATGGAGGGGTGAAGAGAGAACATAAATATATAACATTTAGACAGTTAAAGAATCTGATCTGATCTCGCTGAGGTAGACTGGGAAGGAATTGTATCGCAGGCTCAAGATATTGATGAAGCGGTTAACAGTTGGACCGAAATGTAAATCTCTGATAAATTCACACCTTGGCTTGATAGCAGTTATTTTAAACTGATGAAGACAAAGGATAAACTGAAAATCAAGGCTGTAAGAAGTAATTCTAAGCTACTATCGCAGTCCTATAAGCAAATTCGAAACAAAGCCAACAACTTGAAAATCATTCAGTTTCAAGGTGATCTGAAGAAAACAAGGAAAACGATCAATCAAGCCATCAATAAGAAATCGAGCACAACACTTATTGCTTCTCTTAAGGTTGATGGTGGGAACATTTTGGATTCGACTAAGATCACATCGTCGATAAATGAGTTCTTTTGCACTATTGGAGATAGACTTAGTAAAAAGATTCCTTCGTCGAGCTTTACCTTCTCAGCCATCATGACGGATAAATTGACATCTTTATTAAATAAAATGAAATCTTCCCGTGGATCTGGTAATGATGGAATTGCAAGCTACTTCTTGAAGATAGCTTTGCCCATCATTAATGAATCTTTGTGTGATTTGTTCAATTTGTCGCTATTTTCGGGGAAGTTCCCGGATGATTGGAAGGTAGCTCGTGTTGCCCCTATCTTTAAAAGTGGTCAAAGGGATAACAGATCTAAATATAGGCCTATCTCTGTCTTACCATATATCTCGCGCCTTCTTGAGAAACTTTTGTAAAATCAGTTTTATGATTACTTAAACACCAATAAACTTATATACCGGCATCAGTCTGGCTTTAGATGCTTACACTCAGTTGTTACCTGCCTTATGAAGAACATTAACGACTGGCACCTTAACATAGAAAAAGGGAAGTATACTAGTTTAATATTTATCGACCTAAAGAAAGCATTTGATACGCTGGACCACACCACTTCTGTTTTCTTTTTCATTCTACTTGTCATACATTCCGTGGTTTGAATTTGGTCACCACGGAATGTAGGACAAGTAGAATGAAACAACATAAAATGGGAATATTGAAAATAAATACAAACTTCACTTTTCCTAAAGCCCGTGAGATGACACTACTACAATATCGCACTCCTCTATGAGTCCTGATAATCTACAACATGACTTAAACTGTGATCTCTCGAACTTGCAGGACTGATTGCATGGAAATAAGCTTTCGTTAAATGTCGTTAAAACTCGATCTCTTATTGTTGGTTCGGGCCCAAATATCCGTAAGATCGAAAGCCAGCCTGATGCTCAAACATCGTTTGAAATAGATAATGATAGTATTGAGATCGTCAGTAGTTTTAAATACCTTGGTGTCCAGGTTGACAATCAACTCAAATAGGATGACCATATCGATAAGGTAAAGAAAAAGGCACTCCGAGCTCTTGGACTGGTCAAATATTCAAAGGAATATCTTTCTTCAGAAGTGCTTGCAAAAATGAACCGAGGCTTGGTTGAGCTAGCCTGAGTACAGACTTTAAGAGAATTAAAGTCTGTACTTTAAGAGAATTATTGAGCAGCAATCATCGCAGCTCCGCACCCCATCGAACCAAGCTTAGTTTTTTTCAAAATGGAGGTATTCACATTGAAGCGTGTGCTCTATGCAACCCACACTGCATTTGGAGGCCCTCCCGCCGAAGAAATCCGGCGGAGAGCTATACTTTCTTTATTTCACGCCAGGGATTTTGGCAGAGAATGTTTCTTATTTTGATATGGCGGAAAATAAAATATTCTAAGGTGGATAAAGCATCCATCTAACACGATGTAAAACAGTCTATAGCAGCAACTCAAGTCTATAGCAGTCTATATTTTTTTGTTAACGAACCAATTTCAAGGTATGTGTGTGGAAACTGCAATGAAATTTTAAAGAAGCGAAAGAGGACGAGAGAAAGTTTTAATGTGATAAATGATCAACTGTTAACGAATTACAAAAAGGTTTCAGGAGAACTTGAAAAACCACGCCCTTCAGTGGTTTTGTGAAAGCTTTGCTCCTTTTTCTTAATAGCACCTTTTAAATATTTAATTTGATAGGCAGCTTACAAACAACTTATTATGAAAGGCATTTTACGATGTGTCGTTGCTCTCCTTATATACCTTAAGGTTATAATATTTACAAAGTTTTAAACTATCAAAAGCACTAAAAAATAAATATATACAATTTTTAAAAGATCAAAAACCCCTAATTAGAATGGCAGGGATAACATCAGAAAGGTCGAATAGACAATAATTCCGTGCCGGGTCTTTTAGAGGTGTGTAAAAAGAAAAATAATAAACAAATGTTTATCTTACTAAAAGTTTTGTCTGTTTGTCTTTTGATCTACAATAGTTAGGCTCTGATTAGCAGGGTGAAACATATCTGACAGGTAAACTGGTGAAGTTCCTCTGAAAAATTTGAGAACATTCCCACATATGCATTGCTCCACTCTTTCTTTTGTTGGAAGCCAGTTGATCTTCTAAAACTCTTTAGCACTCAGGTGTGCTGTATTTTCCACATTTAAACAGAAACGAATACATTTATTTTGGGCTGTCTGTATTTTTTTCGAAAGCCTATTATTTAGAGCGGGGTATCACACAGGACCAGCATAATCCAAATATGGTTGGATCAAGGCATAGCAGAGTAATCCTCGAAGACTATAATTTAAGACACTTTGTTTCCTGTAAAGAAATGCTAGCTTGCCATTTATTCTTCCGAGTGCTTTAGTTGGCATTGGCTCTCCGGATAATCTCTCATCGAAAATACATCCAAGGTAGGTAACTTGTGGATATTGCTTGATTTCAATGTTCATTTTATTCATGGTTTTGTCATTATTTCGCGCAAAAACAATACCTAGGTAGGTAGGTATCATTCTGCCACAATTTAAAATTTATAGGTTTTTAAGTATACTACGCTACAGAACTAAAATATTTACACAGTTTCAAAATACAAAGGAAAGAAAAAATCAATTAATAAATATATATACACAATTTTTAAAAATATCACAATACCCCTAACTAGAGT
>JAYJMH010019605.1:0-20042 GCA_036873815.1 Phacellophora camtschatica
TTATTTATTTCTTAATTTCTTGTTTAACAGTTGTTATTGTGTATTGTAGTTAAAGATATGCTGCTGTTTTATTTTGAAAAGGCAATTTTGATTCAAGCATATACAGTATATCTTTTCAAAGATAAGAAATATTTTCTTTTTGTTAATCATGTATATAATAAAAGTATTTTCATAGATTTACTCATTTAGGATACTTTTAGAATGACTTTTCGAACATTAATTATATATTTTTTATATATAAAACATTTTTTAGAATGACTTTAACAAAAATTTCTAATTTCCAAATACATTTTGTAATACAAGCTTCTTTTGATGGAAGAAACATTTTCAGCCTAAAAATCGGCATTTCATTTATAACATGCTTAAAATGGGCGTTTCCAAGGCATAAAAGGGCGTGGCCTAAGAAAATTTTCGGGGGGCTGCGCCCCTAGACCCCCACCATTCGCGGCTGCACCGCGAATTCCATTGATTTTGGTTGCGGCTGCGCCGCAGTAAAGCATTCAAATTTTCGTCTGGATCCGCCCCTGGTTTACGTATAAAGATGACATCGTGGTGACTTCTTTAAAGAGCCAAAATAAAGTTCTCAGTTAACTGACAAACTCATTTATTGTTAGCAATCAAGTGGCGCTTGCGCTTCATTGTTTGTGTGATCATTAGTGCAGAATGGTACAGTAAAAACAATAAACCTCTGGAAAACAGTTCGTTCCGGACTGAGACCAGATACTCTTTGCTTAACGTTAATCTCGATAACTTTATCAAACATCTTATATTCAAAATGACGATATTGTCTAAAACGTTACACACGTGGAACGACAGAGAACACAAATGAACAGAAGTGGAACACGAGAAAACACAAATGAAAAGATGAAAACACAAATGAAAAGAAGAAAACACAAGTGGGATACACGAGAACAAAAGTCACATGTTACAATTATAATCCCAGAAACATCGTATGTTCAAAAAAACACAGTTATAGATAATTTTCTAATTACAATGTTGCAAAATGCGCCCATGCAACATTGGAGCATCGTGAGTAAATTGCAAAAGCAAACCAACACTGAAAAAAATCACAACGTAGTCTAGTCTAAGTTAGAAAATTTCAGAAGGAAGTTGAAAACGTTTGATGAAAATAGGAAGAGAGTGGGAAAGAAAGAGTTGGTGTGAAATGGCTCTTTTTGTAATTTGAAGATAGCATCAGTGTAGAATAGAAATGTTTGATCCCAGACAGTAATTGTTAGTTATTGACCAGAATTTATCGATTTTTAATTTTAGTGAAAACGCCAAAGGAGAGAGATGGATGCTGCTACAAATTTCTTTCGACGAGTATTCAGGGCTTTATTTCCAAGTACGTTTTGTACCGAGTATTTTATCGAGAAAATATCACCTTCTTATTTCATTAATATTAATAATAATAATGCAATATTGTTTTACTCCACTTGATACAGGACTTCTGTTTCAGAGATCATTCAAAAGCTGGTGGCATGGGTATTACACAACCTCGTTTTGCAGATTGAAATTGTCTATCCTCCCTCGTTCCGTAATAATTCTTGGATATTAATTGCTTGGAACATTCTGCATGTAATAACAGATACTCTGTCATTGGAATAAGAATATTTCTGTGAAAATCATGGACACTTCCAACTCTAACAATGAATTAATTGCAGTTAGAAGATTGTCAATTTATGTCTCCTCTTTAAATCTTTACAAATGCCTTTTGTATTTAATAAATTCATGAAATTTTATATTAAAGTGACGTTGAGTTCTTCTCTTTCATTACATGAGCGTAAAATATCATTTAAATTATTTTTGTAACATATTAATGTTTTCCTGTCATGTCTGTGATGTACTGATGGCATTATTCATGAAATTAATACATGGTAACCCATTCGCCAGTACTCGCGGATGATCCCGCATGCATATGAAGAGGAAACAGAGAAATAAATTTTCGAAATATTGGATCAATATTGTTTGCAGAAAAAAATACGGCACGTATGGCTTTTGTTTTGACTATCGTAAACAGACAAAAAGAAACATTGATGATTGGTCCTGATATTAAAACAATGGGAGTGTGTAATGGTGAATCCCTAACCCAGCGCAAAACCAAACAGTGCCTAATATGGGATTATACTGTGATGCATTTTAATTTTGTTTTCACTGCGATGCGACTTATGCTTCTTCGTATATACTCGCCTATATTTTAATTCAAATTGTGAAGTTCAAAAATACTGGGATGAAAACAAAATTATATATGCTTTTCAATTTGGTTTTCGAGAAGATCACCCAACAGACTCATGCTTGTCCTACCTAAATGATAAAATTATTCAATATTTCGATAAATGCTTAAGGACAACCGACACAGGAATTGTTTTAATAGACCTTCAAAAGGCATTTGATACTACAGAGTGGGGGGGGGGGGGGGGGGATGACAGCTCTGGTCCAAACGTTAAGCGATTCACTTTTCAGGATTGTTTTTTCCTTTAATTGTTTATGAAATTAAATAATAAGGAAATAAGAAAAGATAAGTAAGTGAATAGCATACAAAAGTTGAGAAATAAATAAACAGTAAACATATGTAGTAACCTTTCAATGAAGCAACTCTCGAGGGAATCTATGACTGGATGAAAAGTGAAATCAGTGAAATATGAAAATATTCTTTTTTTCGAAAATATCCGACCAAATCGTGAGAAACACAAGAGCTGTGAAATTTCTTGCTGCCATGACGTCTGTTTGTGCCTTGATTCGAAACGATCAATCAATTAAAGAATCTACAATTTTTAGAAAAAAGGAAAAATGCAAAGATAGTACATATCTCCAGATAAACTGATTATAAGTGGGTCATGAACATTTAATCGCTGACCATACTTTGGAATACTTTACTGTTGGGCATACATCGAATTTTACTTGTTTGATGCTCACTGGCTTTCTCGTCTGAATTATAGCGAAAAAGGCACACAACGATAGCAATTTATCCTCATATTTTCGATACACCCGTGTTGATTAACATGCAGTACTTTCGGATATATTTCAACTGTTTTACCTTGTATTCTTGTTGATGGTGCTGTTGAATTTTTTTATGCAGTTGTCAAGCCAAAATGAAATGCTTTGTCATTCTATAACAACTCCATGAATGTTTACAATGAATGTTTGCCGTTTTTTTGTATGGAATGCAATGCAGTTATCCGCTAAAAGTAGAAGAAATAGTTTCGTTTTTCGTACTATTATTGCTAGTTCTAAATGAATAGTTCTGGAAAACATGATTGCTGCCATCAATCGAAAATTCACTAAAATTATGTTTGCTTTCTCTTAAAGCTTTGAAGGCTACATGAAATGTTGCTAAAAGATTTTGCAATGGCTAACCGGCCTATTCGAAAATTGTGGTGGATGGAAAGCGTGGTCTTGGATAGCGTGAACAATTGCTAGTAAAAATAAAACATGCAACAAGATAAACAGCTCCCTTCCAGTAAGAGATGTCTAGTTTAAGAGATCTTTGTTGAAACGCCACATAAATGGTCAACTTTATTTGAACATCTTTCTAGTGGCTTTCCGTTAGAAATATGGGCTTTTGCCACGTAGAGATAAAGTTGGGGCGTTTACTTGTATGATGTGTATTTTGAATTGTCAATCAATGAGCTTTAAACTTTTCTTGACATAATAATAATATTCAAAAATAAAATGAAAATAGAAATAAAAAAATATTTACTAAATACCTTTTTCACTTTCAGATTCATTTGCTGCATCACCGGATAATACTCGAGAAAACAAATCTGATCAGGTAAGATACTCGCACAAAAGGAAATCGTATTCAAAAATTTGTTAACTTGTCAGTAGTTTTAACTGTTTTCTTAGTTTTTTGCATTGCTAAATTAAAGTTCTTCTACTATTCCCTTTACTGTTTTTCTACTGTGCGCGCATTCTGATTAACACTTACATCTTAACGATTATAATGAGCGACGTTTCAATGTCATCTTGACGATGTTGTTTGTATATATAGAAAAAATAAACAATAGAGAGATTTTTTATCACATGGTGAGAATTTTGGCGGTTCAGATTTTTGGCGCCAAAAAGACTAAGTGAACACTTTGACGGCGATAGAATCTGACTGCCTGTTCAATTTTGGCTTCAAATCTTTAATGAACAGCATTTATTAGATTAGACAATCTGATAAAATAAAGCTTTGATAAAGATGAAGATAAATATGACATCGAAACGTCGCCCATTCTTATCATTAACATTTATAATTTAATCTTACAAACACAATATTTTCATTCACTTACATTTTATTTAAATAAGTCAGTATCTGACAAGTTACTTTTGTCAGCGACAAAATTTACCATTTTAAAAACACAGGAAAAAGAACTTTCAGAATAAAACACAAAATAAACAAGAAATAATACCATGCCAAGTGAATCCTTGGACAGTATGATTGATTACAAAAAAAAATGTAAATTAGATTCAGGTTTCAAATTAAAAGCACAACAATTTGATACATTTTTGTTAAAATAAAAAATATTAATGGAAAGCATGACAAAACATGTACTATATATATTATACTGATTTTATACGGTGCATGCCACTACTATATGATGTGGAAGATCTGTCAGTACCTTTTACAATTTTATAAGCCATTAAAAAAATTACCAATGATATTTAAGTGAATTAAAATCTCCATTTCTTCATGGCATAGCATATTGGCGTCTTTCGATGAAAAATATATCATCTACTTGATTTAGCAGTAGCAAGATAGTCTTTAATTTTTAAACATGTAATTGACGTGTTCTGGAATTTTAATGCATATTTACCTCAATGGGTCTGGGTCTAAAATAATATAAACAACTTTTTTATTAGCAACTTTTTATTTAAAATATTTTCTCAGCTAAAAAAGGTCTTCGGCCAAAAAATATAAACGTTTTTCTATTTCTCAATATATTTTTTAGTTCCAGAGACATTATGCTTTTGGAGTTAAGACCCCAGCGTCCATATTCACAATGTGTGAAACCAAAAGAGAACCTGTGACATAATTTGTTGGTATTCTGAAAGAAACGAAATATAAAATAAATCAATACTCAAAAATTATTGAGTCAAAAGTCAATGAAATGGTGCAACAGGCTCTAAACAATCTACTCTGATTGTTTTAGTAAATTCAATTTTATGTCAAAAAATTGTGATTTCTATTGTTTTGTTGTATATGCATATTTTTATTAATTTAGTTTTCAGCAGTTTTGGAATAATCAGTCATTTTACACTTTATCATTTGCACAAGATTGGCTAAGGGGTCACCAACAATTAATTTCCGGCCTCCTTAACAGCCTTTGGTCACAAAATGATAACCCCTTCCGCTTTAGCATTTGTCGATTTTCATCCTTAAATAAATAAAACCTTCATTGACTTTCAACCTTTGCTGACCCCCCCCCCCCCCTTCATCTTAATAGTCCAAGGTCATTAAGAAGGATGAAAAGTAATTTTCAATGATCCTTAATTACATCACCAACTATAAATCCTTTTGGCCAATTCGCAGACAATTCATACCATGAAAACATCACTTTCAAACAATTAAATTTCAACATCCTTTTTGATATTTAAAACGTTTAAAAGTTATTTAAAAGCCAAAAAAGGTTAAGGGGTTTCTCATCAGAAATTCTTATTGTGTTAAAAAATACAAATTTTTGTGCCATATGCATTTTAAGAGCAAATGCAGCAGGTATTATATTGCACTTAATTTTAAATGCAACAATTTTGGGAAACTGTCGTTTGAATCTGACTAAATTTGCAAAATTGTAAATAATGCAAAACATTTATACTGTTTGCATGTCATCCATGCAACCTGCCTATTGAAATTTACCATTTTTGAAATTTACCATTTTTATGATGTGGCAAGATTGGTTTTGTTAAAGGCTCAGTGAGTGTTCCGTTCCCACTAGACCAGGTGATAACACATTACCTGTTTTTCCCCCGAATATACTTGATTGAGTGTTCTCTGATGGCTGGCAATTTGAATAATTTAGGCCCCAACAATAAAGTCTTAAATTTGCACAATAGCTTTTAACAGAAGAAATAAACTAGTGTTCTTTCGACATTTTCCACGATGTCATAGGCCTAGTTGCAGCTAGTCAAAAAAAGTTTGTTTACGCGGCTGAGGGAAATCTCTATTTCCATTGCATGATTATGTGTTTACTTGTCACATTAAAGTGTAATTATAAACATAGAGTAAAAATCTTTCTTATGTGCGCGCATTTCATTGAGCAGGTTTGAAATCGAGGTTAATGAGTTACCTACCGTATTTTCTCCATTTAACGCCCCCTATCTTTTAAACGCCCTGAAGATTGTTGGTATTTCAGAATTCAATGAAATAGCCACAAAGCAACTGGTGCAGCCAGTCTACTCTACAAAATTGTCAATCAATATTGTTCTCCTCCTGAGTAACAATTATTTAGTTGCACATTTTCAATTTCAAAACGCTTAACGAGGCAATCGCTTTTCACGTATTCACGTATGAAATTAGAGGGTTTCACTTAGTAACGCTTTGAATAATTTCTTCAATCACGCTTTCACTCAAAGATTGTTGGCTTTTTAAGTAATCACGCTCGGAAAAAAGCTTTATAACGTATCACGCCAAACCTACCAGGGGGCCCCATTTGTGGGCATAACTAAAAACGGGGCGCAACTTCTGGTCCGTCATGACAATGTCAAAGTACATAACCAATTTGGAAACCCTTATTCCATGTTTAATTAAACTAAATATAACATGTACATGATGAGAATGGGGAAAATGTGATAAATCCACAAGACGTATACAAAATCATTAATTATCATTTTCAAAAGCAATTCATTGATGAAACAGAAGAAAAATTAGAGCAGTTTGTTGGAAATCAAAAGAAATTGAACAAAGAAATAACACTTGAGGAAGTTAAAAAGCACATACAAAATTAAACAACAATAGAGCAGCTGGGCATGATGGTATAACTGCTGAGATAGTGAAATATGAGCCAGAAATATTACATCAAGCTATAACAATGACACTGAATAGATGTTTTGAAGAACATATAGAAATAGGCCTAGGAAGGGGAATTCTTGCATCTATTAATATACCAAATAAGACTCTCTAGAACTTAAAGTACATGGAGCAAAAGCAGAACCATTTAGCAGCAATATAGGTTCACCTCGAGGGGATGGACTAAGTGGAAAATTGTTTGATATTTACTTTGAGAATGCTTTGAAAGATGTAAGGGAAGTTTGGGGTGAGATAGAGAAAATGCCAACTCTGTTGCCTGATAAGGCCATCTACGCTGATGATGCTGATTTTATCACTCAAGAGTTGGAAAAGATAGGAAAGTTATAGACAGACATAAAAAAACACGCTACAAAAAGAAAACCTTAAAGTTAATGAGACTAAAACAGAAGAAACCATAATAGAAAGGCAGAAAAAGGTTCAAGGTTACAGTTGCGAATAGGAAGATGATTTAAAGGTTATTATAAAGAAGGATGAGATTGAGAACTGGAGGACAACAAAGAAATTAGGATCCCTGTCACAGAGAATATCAATCAAAGGAAGCAACTAGCAACCGCTGCTCTGAACAAGATGAACAATATATGGATCAGAAAAGATAAGATCAAGCAAAGTTTAAGATAGAAGTTATATAAATCGATCATCAAGCCAATACTTCTGTATAATTCAGGCACGTGGAGTTCAACAAAGAAGGAAGAAGAACAGTTAGATGCATTCCATAGAAAACAGCTCAGAAAAATGATGAACGTAAAATACCCGGTTACTATGAGGAACAGCATTGTGTATCGAGAAAGTAATGATGAAATACTATCTTTGTCTATTTTGGAAAACAGATGGAAGTTTTTCGGACACACGCTGCAACTTCATGAAGATACACCTGCACAAAAGTCAATTAAATTTTTCTTCACTGAAAGAAAGGTAGGAAGATTCAGAGAGAGACCTCGCATAAATCTACCGTGGACGCTAAATGAAGACTTGAGAACTAGTGCAAGACAGGAAGAAATGGAAGGAACTGATTAATGGGATTTATAGAACCGCTAAAGCAGAGAAGAATTTGATTAATTAGGGCTTTCAATGCGAAGTAGCTTATATATATATATTTTATATGTATAACATGCTCAAAAGTCGAAATATAGTTTTTGTAACACTATTTGCACACACCAGATAGCTAGACCAGCAAAGAGAACAACGGCCATTTTGTTATTCATATCAATAATAAATAGCAACATTAACAATGACAAGATAACTATCTACGAGGAATGATAATATGAATATAATTAGGTTAAATTAAATACATCACGAAGGCCTAAATTCAGTCAAAATACGAAGGCCTAAATTCAGTCAAAACAAACATTTATCAAAACAAGAAAGTTGATACAATCAAATTTGTATCAGTTTGGCCTTTTCTGTTCTACTTTTGTGGTCTTTCTTAGCTTTCCTTCCTTCGCTTCGTGGACACGCCCCTAATTGTTTTATTTGTTTCTTCACTTGTGTCGCGCCTTTTCTCCAGAATTTACATAACAACAACAGCAACATGGAAACAATCGCGGCTTCGCAGTGGTTACATGGCTCTTCTAACTGTATTAATTCTAGTTACTTAAAATCAAGAGTCTTCAAGGCTCCTCGATAGGGAATCCCCGGTCACTCTTTTATTCTAAGTTTGTTTGGGTCCTCGGCTGCTAACAGAAGCACTAACTTGTGAACTGACTTATCTGATTGAGTAATGAATTATCACCCATTAAAATTTTATACTTTCTGATTTGTCCATCTTCACTTGGATGTACTTCAATTACTCTGGCTAGCAGCCACTGATTTCGCATACCGTTATCTTCTTTAGAAATTATTATATCGTTTATTTTGAAATTTCTCTGTGAATGGGTCCCCTTCTGTCGTTTTTGAAGATCTTGTAGGAACTCTTGTCTCCATCTTGACCAGAATTCGTTTGACTAATATTGAACTCGCCTCCACTGTTTGTGACAGTATGAATCTTCTTTGAAAGTTTCCAGGTGGAGGTAGCATAACTTTTGATTTCATGGTTAGTAAATGATTCGGAGTTAGTGGTTCATGAGCATCTGGTGAACAAATATTACTAATAGATAATGGTCGAGAATTAACGATATTCTCAGCTTCTGTCATGAATGTCCTGAATGCCTCGTCATCAATCTGATGTCCTCCTTTCATCAAAGTTGACAGAAAGGCTTCTCGCACTGTCCGCATTTGCCGTTCCCATACCCCTCCCGTGTGACTACCGTGTGCGACGTTACATTTAACTGACTGAAAGGGTATCCACTCGCTTCCATTATTTTGCAAATATTGTTTTATTTTATCTTCATCCATCTTTATCAATGCATTCTTTAATTCATTACTCGCTCCAACAAAGTTTGTGCCTTGATCTGAACAAACATTTCTAATAGGGCCTCGACCGTTTAGAAATCGACTCAATGCATTTATGAAGGAAGATGTAGTGAGAGAGTTTGCTGTTTCCAAATGCACACCTCTTGAACCAAGACATGTAAACATATCACCGTACCTTTTCACAATACTTCTTTTCTCTTTGAGGGCAAAAGGTCCAAAGAAATCTAATGCACAATATGTAAAAGGTGGTGCTTCTTCTAATTGGTCTTTTGACAAATTTTTCATCTTCTGGTTCAGCAACTGGCCTCATTTCCTTCTACATTCAACACATATGAAAATGACACCCGAAACTGCTGAACTGCCACCGATTATCCAGTAGCCTTTCTGCCTAATTTCATTATGGGTTATTTTTCTTCCCATGTGATTGACCTTATTGTGATAATATCTTATTATCAATTCTGTAACTTGCCCCTTCTTTGGAAGAATGACTGGATTCTTTAGTCCAAGTGGAACATTTGCTCTATTATTGATTCTACCACCTATACGTAAAATACCATCTTCATCTAAAAAAGGGTCAAGACGATAAAGTGAACTTCTTTCCTTAATTTCATCTTTTCTTATTCTAGCTGGTTCTCGATTCAGTTCTTTTTCTGATTTGTTAACGTTCCGCAGTATCTCTTGCTCTTTTCCAAAGGCTTCATATTGAACTTCTTTCAAAATGATTTTTTCGGCAGCTCGAAGCTCTGCCACCGAGATCTGCATTTTTAATGATTGATCTTTTTTCTTATGTAGCTTTTTCGATCTCCAACTTTTACACTTGAACTTTTCTTTCAATTTCATACATAATGTGTCAGTCAGAAATGTGTTCCAGGCGATTGGGTTATAGAGAACATGATGGTTTGCCAACAATTAATTTCTAACCGGTTCCTTTTTTTACCTTAAGGTCATCTTCGGCAAGATTGTAGGTTTATTTTTTGTTCACAATAGATAAACCATCTCTCTTCAGAAATTCTGGACAATTTAACCAGCTTTATTGCGAAAGTTCTTCTGCAGTTAACCCTCTGGATGCAGTGTCGGCGGGGTTTTCATTTGATTCAACGTAGAGCCACGAGTCTGGATCTGTGACATCACAAATTCGCTGTGCTCTGTTTGCCACATATGTATGAATTCTGCCTAATACAACCTTGCTGTCTGTCCAGGAAAATTCTTTGACATTCATGTATGAAATCTCAGATCGAATGAATTCACTCATCTTGGCAGATACTGTGGCTGCTGTTAGCTCAAGCCTTAGAATTGAAAATTTCTTTAAGGAGCAACTCTTGCTTTGCCAATCACTAAGGAACAACAAATTTGTCCACTTTCACTAACAGATATGTAACCCTGACCATAACCATTTTCAGTGTCATCTGAGAAATGATGTTAGCTCAGAATGTTTAATTTCTCTAAAGTTGTTTGGCTTGTAGCAACGCCTGATTTCCACCTTTTGTAGTTCCGCATGATTTCTTGTCGCCATTTCTCCCACAATGCGCGCTGATATTGGGATATCCCAATCAAATTTTTCTCTGCAAATTTGCTGCAGAATTTTCTTTCTTTTAATAGTACAGGAGCAGCGAAGCCCAATGGGTCAAAGATAGAACTAACTGTGGATAAGATTTTCCTTCTGGTGCATGTACGGTCATTAAATTCAATTTTGAATTTGAAACTGTCGTTTTTCAACACACCACGATTCTTTCAGTTGGCAATGGATCAATCTTAAGATCAATATTTCTTGCTACTGCAGCTCGATCTTCAGCAGGGAATTAACATCTCGTTTATTACTCATGATATTTTGTAGTTTTAATACAGCTTTCGCACAAATGGAAACATGACCTTCTCGATCATATGACCTTCCCGATCATATGGAAACATGAACTTTTTTTAATAGTTCGATATCATAACTAGGACTCATTGCCACGCTCCTCCGCAGCGTCCTTTCGAAATTTTACTAATCATTAATTTTCGATAAAATTCTACCCCCTTCTCATTTTTGCTATGGTCTTAAACATTTATTCTCACGATTTATTATTTAAGTGTCCGTATGTTATTTTATTGATAATTTTGCTAATTCTGACGCATGCGCCGGAGGAGCGTGGATAATTTCCAGTATTAGCTTTGTCTATTACTTACCACCTTACTCTGCTTGCTTAAACTGCGACTAATAATATTACGAAAACAATGAAAATTCCTTATGTTGAATATCATAACAAAGACTGGTTGGATAATTCAAGTGTTCGCCCCGCCTTTTACCGACCACCCAGGGGCGGCGTTGGGGGGTAATCAAGGTAACCACTGATTACCTATTTATTTTTAAGAGTTTGGTGTAATTATTTTATTCTCCAAATTTTTAAACATATCTTCTAAGAAAACTCAAACTGGACTCTTTCAAATTTCAAGCCTTTTTTGTGGAGAAAAAAAAGGTTGCAGAGAAGTTATACGTTCTCCAAGTCTATTCATTTATCACTAAAAAGAAATTTCCCAAGGTCGCTACTCCGCAGGGTATTTTCCTCCACAGTGATATATTTTTTTACTGATAAACGAAATAGATTTGGAGCGAGTCTACACATTTTACAGCCGAGTTACTTCAAAACGTTCAAAACAGCCTAAAGAGGCCTCGATCTGAGTGCTCTTGTCTAAAAATAGCACAAAGTGGCATTTTGAAGTTGTTATTTGCATCATATCTAGGAAGCAGCTGCTGATTGGGGAGGGGGGCTATTGGCCTGCTGAGGTGCGATTCTTATGCGGCTATTTGTTTCAGCATATCAAATTGTGCATCTTCACCACTTTTTATGTTTCTAACACTTTTAACAACGAAGTTATTGGAAAGATCCCCTAAACACAGGCCTGTATCAGAGTTCCCCGGTCTAAGGATAGGGGATCTTTTGAGGTTAATGTCTGCATTATATCTTTTTCAGCATATGTACTCTTACGAATTTTCATGTTTGTATCACTTTTTACGACTAAGTTATTGCAAAAGCCTCTAAGGGGGCTTAGACCGAGTACCCCTGTCTTAAAATATCACAAAGTGGCATTGTTTGTTTGGTTCAGCCTATCAAATTGTGTACCCTAATTAAGTTTCATGCTTCTATCACATTTTGAACGATTTTTTTGCTAACAGCCCTGACTATTACTAACAAGAATAAATAACAAATACTTTATTTGAAGCTGCTTTTAGAATTTTTCGCAATAATTTTTATTCCATTTTGAGCGCTGAAAATGGTAGAAAAAAATTTATACTACACTGGTTGGGTTGACGAAATGTTATCATTAACCCATTAATTGGTATTCATTTTTTCAGGCCTTTTTAGCAAATAGTATTTTTGAGTAAAGATGTAACGTATTATGTACCAGTGGTGGATGTAGGAAATGATTCTGCCATAATTTGTATACGCCCTTCAGGTTGGCTTAGAATACCTCTTTTAGAAAGTAATGTAATGCCCTTCATAAGGTAAGTGCAACTGACCTAAATCTCGCCAATGCTTTCAGCTTCTGAATGTCAAATTTTTATAAGAAATATAGAACTTTAACTATTCTTTTGGGGACTTTGTTGTTTGAAAATATACCAACATTGATAAACAAAAATTGAGTTATTTTGACACTCAAAAATTAGAAAAAAGATTTTTATTTTAATTAATACATTTTCATTTACTTCAAGACAATTTTTTCACTAAATGTTCTACCTAGCTTAGTTGTCATCAGTTGCGGCACCAGGATATTTCCAACGAAGAGGCTCTACCTATCCGACATTGGGGGCTAAACGAGTGGAGCATTTGAAATGTCTGGGGGTACTCCACGCAGAAACTTTAGTGACCACGCCCTTCAGACCGGGGGTACCCTACGCAAAAATCTTTCTTCTATATCGTATTGAATATCGGTGAGTTGTTTTACGAAAATTTGAAATTTAAAATCTCTAGAATGTCCTAGAATGGCTGTCATAGTTTACTTTTTAGTTCTTCGTAAAAGAAGAGATCTGTCACGAGACAAAAGTTCATTGAGATTTTCGGGCTAACCACCTCCGACGGGGGCTGTAGCTTCTCCTGCCCCCTCTTGCAACACCGGTGATTGTCATCAACGCACTAGGTCTAGATCTGGCATCTATAACTACACCAAGCGCTTTGTGAACAAGCGACTGATAATCATACAAGAACAAAGTTTGACATAATAGTTCACTTCGTTTCAGGAACAATTTCAAGGCAGCAAATATTCCCTCTGTTCTCTATTGTTTAGCATAGCCTCACTTCAAGAAAAAATTTTAGTCAACCAATCAAATCATTTTGTTTTTAGCTTCTGGAATTTGTCTGGAAACATTGAATAATTTCTTCAATCACGCTTTCACGCAAAGCTTGTTGGCTTTTCACTCTCGGAAAAAGCTTCATAAATAACGTATCAGGCCAAGCCTACGGAGGGGGGGGGGGGGGCAACTTCTGGTCCGTCATGCCAATGTCAAAGTACATAACCGGTTTGGAAACCCTTTGGTAGGTCCTGCTCTGAAAGATCCAAATTCCTGATTGGATGAGAAGAGCTGAAGACGGGAAACTCGTTGAACGAGGTCATCAAGATTTAAACACGGGGAACCATTGAATCATCATAAGGTTTCCAAACATGTTTTCGACTGCAAACTACTTTGAAAACAGCTTTTCCTGCTCAGCATAACCAGCATGGCCTCTAACTTTGCCACTCTGAAGCAAAGTATTAAAAAAGTGAAAATATGTTGGATGATTATCATAAATATTGCTCATAATTATTATTCCGATTAATAAGAATGTCTATCATTAAAATTTGAAAATAAGTTGTATTTGATTTTAATTTGGAATTTTAATGAGAATAAGAAAACAATCAATCAAAAGCAGCTTGATTTCTCATTTCTTTGATGGACATGGGTAATTCAAAGAATGTTTCTTTATATCTAATTTCTGTCAGGTTATGTTTTTTTCATAAAAAGCATGTTTCTGTTAAGAGCTGCTAACAATGATCTAAGAAAGTTTAACGCTTGGTTCAAATGTTCAAAGGCAACGAAACTTACTTTTAAGGTTATAAAACTCACAAGCATAACATGCTCAAAAGTCGAAATATAGTTTTTGTAGTGCTATTTGCACACACCAGATAGCGAGACCAGCAAAAAGAACAACGACCATTTTGTTATTCATATCAATAATAAATAGTAACATTAACAGTGTCAAAATAACAATCTGCGAGAAATGATAATATAAATATAATTAGGTTAAATTAAATACATGGCATAAATTTAGTCAAAACGCACACTTATAAAAACAAGAAAGTTGATATAATCAAATTCGTACCAGTTTGGCCTTCATTGTTCTACTTTTTGTGGTCTTTCTTAGCTTTCCTTCTTTCGCTTCATGGACACGCCCCTCATTGCTTGATTTGTTTCTTCACTTGTGTCACGCTTTTTCTCCAGAATTTACATATCAACAACAACAAAATGGAAACAATCGCGACTTCGCAGCGGTTACAGTTTTGGAATTGTATATTTGAAGCAAACCAAAACAAAATACCTTGGTCTACAGTCTGACAGCTTTCTAAATTGAACAAATCAAGTTTCCAGAGCTGTGTGTTTTTTAAAAAATTCCGAAGGAACCTTAAAAACTATTTAGGTTTTGTGGTTCCCTACTTTCAATATTATTCTTCTGATTGAGGTTGTTGTGATTCAATGGAAATTAATCAGTTATAAAACTTTAAAGATCCGAGTGCCGAATTTTAAAATAAGTGACAAGATGTAGGCATTAGCAATTTTCAGTAAATATAATTTTTTATTTTGATCACAGATAAATATATAATATTTTATAGTTGCACTTTAATACTTACTCTCGGGCCTCTAATTGCTCGGATTCTCGGATTTAAATTTTAAGAAAGACTAACTAGAGAGTAGTTTTGTATAATAAGAGATACAGGGAGGTTGGGAAAGTTCTTGTATGTCTTATTATATTTGGCGTTATTGAGACTGTTAGAGTTATTCGGTTGTTGTCGCTTTTGGAGGGATTCTTACCGATTATTAGATTATTTAAGAAGATATTATGCAGAGCTTGAGAATGATTGTATAACTTGTTCTTTATGTTAGTTGGAGGATAATTATAATAAATATTGGTCTTGTTGAAATGTTTAATGTGTATAGCATATATTATATCATGGACATAATTCTTATATTCTGTCTTAGTTATTATATTTACTTAATTATATTATATGTATATTTATTTTCTGGCCTTACCATTTAGTTCTTCACATAATGATATGTAAATGTTCAGGGTTCATTTGAAGCCGACCCCAGAAAAAAGTATTTAAAAACCTCATCAGTCAATTCGCTGAATAAAATAATGTTTTAGAAGAAGAAAACAAATTTTTAGGAAAACAAATTTGGTACTGAAAGCAGACGAATATTTTTTCCCATTTTACATAATTAATGTAGGGGTTTGGAAACTATCCTTGGATATGACATACTACGAGGAGTAAAATGGGTCTAAAATGCATGTAAAATGCATGTATTGATGAATTTTTGAAATTAATGCAAGAATATATTAGAAGCGTGCACCAAAATCTAATAAGCGGTAACCATCATGTTTTTAGCGTGTTTACTATTTAAATTTTGCTAATTACGATTTTCTTTTCTTTGAGAGGAAATGAGATTATTTATTGAATTTTCATTCATTGTTATTGTAAAGCAAGATATTTTCTATTCATGGTTTTAATGTCTTGCAATGTTTGATTGTCAAATATTGATTTTTGATATTTATTAAGTTTTCAACATTTCTGCTACTTTCAATTTGGCCATTTTACGACCTTTGTTTTTCTTTCAGGTGGAAAAAAAACTACAACAAACGATGGAGGCTTCGAAATGGGATGTAATGCTTTCATATAATTGGAATCACAAAGATTTGGTTTATAAAATCCATGATTCTCTGAAAGATTACGGATTCAGTGTATGGATAGACGATGAACAAATGTCAGAAAACATTTACGACCAAATGACAAAAGGCGTTGAGAATTCAACCATTGTCATAGTTTGCATGTCTCAAAAATACGAGGATTCAGAAAACTGCAATTGTGAGCTCAAGTATGCCAGTGAGATAGGGAAAAGAATTATTCCTGTCTATGTGGAAGAAGGATACAAGGCCTCTAGTGCATTTGGACTGCTGACTGCTGGTAAATTGTATTTTCCCTTTTACAAAAGTTCAGAATTTGAAACGAATATGTCGCTCTTGAAGAAAGAAATTGGCAAGCAACTTGGAAAAATAGGTAATATAATAAAATATTTGTTTTTGAAAGAATTAAAAATTTCGTCTAAAAATTTTAAAACATTGATATAGCAATTTCAATAAACATACAACTCTGATGCAGTTATTAGAAACACGTGCATGTGGTTTTGTTAAGGTTTCATGGAGTTTTAATATCAATTTGTGTTTTTGTGAATTTGTGAATTCAAAATTGTTGTCTTTTCAATGGTCGGAAATTCAAAAAACCACTTTCAGAAAATCAGAGCTTAATATAGCAATATTACTCCGTGGAGAGGGTTCTATGATTAAAACCTAATAGCAACAGTAGACGATTGCGCTAAAGATTGTGGACCGCTATTTTACGCAATGAGTGACAGGAAAAGTTCCTTGTCAACAAGCACCAACGTAGCAACACAATTTACACGTAGCAAGCTGCAATAAAGCGCAGAATAAGAATCACGAAAATCAAGCGAAAGTCACAAATTTCTAGGCCATGGAAATCGTTTACAGTTGTAAACGAAGAAATAATACGAGATACGATATACAATTATAGTTATAAACAATATTTTTATAAACAATATAGTTTTGGACCCGGAATTGCAGAAACCAAATCAAGAATCAAAAATTCAATATCTAAATAATTTGACAAATTTCAACAATGGCAGCCTGATCTCGAAAAAGTGGATTGGAAAAAATAAACTCGAGAAGCATTTTCCAATATTAAACATTATAATCAGCATAGTCGACGAGAATTTGAATTTTGCACCAGAAAAACAATTGTTAACCTTTAAATTATTACCAATTGCACCCTTTTTATAAGAACCATGTAATTTTTGCTGATTTTCTGTTTTTAAATTTCTAGGAATTTGAGGTTCGAAATGTTTCAAAACAGTTCTTCTTTTTTCACAACGTATCATTTGTAATTTGTCCCAGTGGACACGACTAGTTTTTTCTCCTTTGCTTAAACAATACATAGGGAACATTCGTATTGAATATCACTTGTGCTTATATTGTAAATATGCAAATAAATTGGATAATAATTTACACTCAACAACAATATTTTCACAATACCGTTTTGTATTTTTTGGAAATCTTATCTCAGATCTCAGACCGGCACGAGTTCGTTTCGGTGTCTGGTCAAAGCCTTCAGAGCGTTTACATGAGAACAGGCGAAACGAACTCCGGCCGGTCTGAGATTTCCATGTAAACGCGATTTCATCTCAGACCGGAGCGAAATGAAATTTTTATTGCATGCAAACTGCGCGCAGCTGGAGAACACAAAGCATTCAAACATAATATTCAAATCTTCGAATGGTTGATGTGATTGTTTTTTCCTAACCAAATTGACTAGCATTTACACCTCACGGCATTATTCGGTGTGAATATTACGGAAATTAAAGGGTCATTAAGCTCCATCTTTAGAATCAAAACAAACACAACAATCTGTCTCGTTGCTATGTATGTTAAACGCACGCGCAACAAGACGTAAAGGAAATCTCAGACCGGTCTGAAGTTCCCATGTAAACGCGTGACAACTTAGCACACCTTGCCAAAACTCGTGCTGATCAGAGATCTCAGGCGGGCACGAGTTTCTGGTGTAAAGGGCCCCTAATTTGTTCTATTCTTTTTTTATAATTGGAGCTTCGATGTTCCAATGAAGTGTGTTTTCTATAAAGAATAGAGTGTAAGACAAGTTATTGCTTAGGATCTTTACTTTCAGAAGCGTCATTTTTGAATAAGGAAGTGAGCTCAAGCTTTCATCAGCGTCAAGAATGAATTTTAATTTCTTGATATTACCAAAATATAGCACTTCAAGTAAGATAAAATAACAAACGTTTAGCATCAGAAATAAGTCATCTTGAAATATCCCCCACAATTAGGTTATCTTATGGTTTACAAAAATACGCAGATTTCAGCCTAATTGTTGATGCTTTCTTTTCTCAAACCCAGCTATCAATCCTAAGGACGTTGGTGGAGGAGTTCATGGTCATTCTGCAGCAAGTCCAAAAACCAATCAACGTACGTATTAAAATTTGTGAGATAGGCTTTTTCAATTAATGTTTTTTTTGTTATCGATTGTCAGAACAGTTTTAAAATTAGTAAATGATGTTAACATTTCTGTCAACATGAACGGTTAAAGAGCTACTTGGTAACAAGTTTTAGTATATCTGCGAAGTGAATTAATTTCAGGTTCGTGGTTGTTTGGAGTGAATGGGAATGATCACTTTTAGCGGTAGCTGAATGACAATTAGAAAGGCCATGCATTTTTTGGGTAGAAATTGTTGTTAGAAAATATTTTTCTTCAAGGAAAGAGAACCTTAAGCAGTATGTCGGCCACAACTAACATCTTATCAGAAATTTAATTGGAGAAGACTCCTCGAAGCATCGAGATCTTTGAAGTAGCCAATGGTACAACATCTCTAATTAGATTGAATTAAACTGTGCTGCGCACATCATGGGGGAGAAAAGGTACTCTCCCCATTTCAGCCCGGGGGCAGTAGAAATGTCTGGGTTTTGCCAAAATAATTTTTTAAATGAAATAACATAGATTTTGCTAAATATCTACCGATTTTGCTAAATATCTACCGATTTTCTAAATATCTACCGATTTTGCTAAATATCTACCGATTTTTGCTAAATACCTACCGATTTTGCTAAATATAAACAAATGTGCTGGTCAAAATATTTTTTCCCCTTCTGCGCACAGTGATGCTCGATGCGAAGAGGAAAGCTCAAAGTTCAAATTTTCAAAAAAGGTACAAAGCTATAAGAAGGCTAAATTGTTAGCTATTGCTTAAGAGGTCACGGTCACCTTCCTTGTTATATTTGAATCATAAGCCTACTATCCGATCACGTTCCATTTACTGTAGTAGAAGTGTGTTAATTTCGTTAAGATAATAAAATATACAATATTTTAACCTAAACTGATTTTGATTTGGTCATTTGTGTTGTTTTGAAAAGATTTACCACTCCAAAAACAGTTTGGTTTCCACCCGGTCTTTCGGATAGTACGGTTCACTTGTCTTTTGGATCGTGCACTTCACTCCATCGCGCGGTGCTTTACCCCTTCATTTCACTAGATCGTGCACTCCATTACCAATCTATCGCGCGGTAAAGGGGTAAAAAATTTGTCATCACAGGATCTTGTCGTCGAAAAACGAGACAGTAAAATCCGATTTTGTGGTTATATGATATCACTCGTGATTTTTTTGCTTTTATTCTAATTACAAAGCATTTTATTCCTTGCAAACGTTTGATTTTATTCGAATAAAATGCTTGCTTTTTCTTTTCTCCTTTCTTCAGGTGAGATGTTTTGTTTCAAATTAAGATTGAGCTGATACACTTTTTTATAAGAACACACTTTATAAGAAAGGATGTAAAATATAAATAAGAACAACTTAAAAACATGAGCCTCCCAA
>JAYJMH010019616.1:0-12412 GCA_036873815.1 Phacellophora camtschatica
AACTCTGTATATATGTGTATATGTGTATATATTGTTAGCTATAGTATTAAATCGAATTAAAATAAATCTACAACAACGTTTACATAAATACTCATTGTACACACGTTTCCTGGTACAAAACAAACTATTCCTTAGATGCTTCTATTCTGCTACGTGCTCCAAACGTTCTCATACTCAACATACAAAGCAAAGTAAGATTTACAAAAAACAAATGATTCTGGTCCAATCATAACAATGCTATTTATCACCCCCATTGATATATTTGACACCTTTCAGCATAACCAAGCAAACCACAACAATGAGCAATTCCACAAAGTTCAGCTCTTTCTTGCACAAACCTGCCGTTGCTTATTGCAAAAAGGCCACAAGATCGGAATAATTTTTCAAGATAAAGTCTCAATATTGAATAAATTTTCATCACTGTTTATTTCTTGAGCTAATTTTACTTCCTGGAGCTACACCCGTGCATGAAGAAGATTTAGATGCGATTTAACTGTAAAGAAGAAAAAAATCAGGATGTAAAAGAGTGCAAACTTACGTATGATTTTCTGCCTTGCTCCAATTGCTTTTTAAATCGAATATCTTCATATTTGACCTTCCACTGTTGTCTCAGCAGACAGTTTTCAAACCTTTTCTTCCTAAAAGCAAGTTCGATCGAAATCAATAAATTAACAGGTCAAGACCTAAAGGCACCATATGGCGCAATAAAAATGCCCCATATTTGAGAGATTATAATAGAAGGTAAACATGTAAGAATGCATTAAAAAGAGATCGAAAGATTCTCTCTTTGCATCAAGAGCAGCAGCTATAACATTTCCCTATGTACACACCCTGCCAATGATCAGCGGCGTGGCTATCCCTGAAAAGGTGGGGGAATTTGAGGGTATTAATTGTCTGAAGGTATATCTAACTATTTCTACAGTTTATATTTTAGTTGAAAATAAATGCCGCTGATCAACAACTTAAGGAAAGTGAGAGAGTTAATACCCCTCTTCCCCATGTACACACCCTGCTAATGTTCAATTGTCAAGTGATTTGTACAAAAGTAATTATTAATTTCAGGGGTGGCGAGTTAAATAAAATCCAACAAAATTAACGTTTAAATTTTAGTTTTCATAAAATTTGATTATTTTAAGTTCTCGATATTTTCTTATCAGAATCTAAAATGCGTCTCAATATTGCCAATTCTAGATAGTTGCTTGAATTATCCATAAAGCAATGTCCAATAATGTCCCATATTATCCACGGAGTACTGAATTTTTTATTATCTCTATCCTTCAGTTCATCGTATCCCTATCCTTCAGTTCATCGTATCCCTATTCGCTTGCACCTCAGGAGAAGTTACGCTCAGCTTGTGGTTCTTGTTTTAAAAAAATAAAAAGAACAGGGACAAAAAACAACAACCCAGTTTATTATTGAACCTTACCTTTGCTGAAAACATACAAGCATCACAACGAATCCCAGTACGAGTATTGACGCTGTTCCAATAACTATGTATATCGTTACGTCTACTGAAAAAATAAAATGATGAAACAACTCCAAGCAGAAACATAAACTCAAATTTTCAGGCTATTTTCCAGTCAGAGTTATATAACGTATTCTTCACATATATATAACGTTTCTTAATATTAACAATTTCGCCGCCGGAAAAGCCATGTGGGCCACCAAAGAAAGCAAAACACCATTTTTCAGAAGGCGGATGAAGACAGAACCGTTTAGTCCCTTTAGATAATTTTGTGCAGAAAAGCGAGCAACCTTTCTTTGAGCGTAAAGTTTAATCATTAGAAACCTTCCTCGTTAAAGAATGAAAATTGGCGTGGCTTGTGTGTGGCATATAATTTACCTTTGTTTTTATCAACCTTCCCTCAGCTTGTGACCGTACGACTGTAATGTTTCCTTGATCCTGCTTTAATTTAAATTAATCTAAAGACAATGTGCGCTGTCACAGACCAAATATTTCTTTCCAGCTTTTTAGCTGCTTGCTCTTCTAAATAACCAAAAAGCTTATCAATAGGCATGCCACCCTGTGAGTGGACACAGAAATCATCATAAATTAATGACCATAAAATTGATAATGCTTGAAATGTTAAAACAGTTTGAAATTACAAATAAAAAACTCCACAGCAAAATAGACAATTTCGTTTTTTCTATTGTTTATAATACGATTTTTACGGTTTATAATACCACTTTTTCTACTACGATTTTCGCTTGCTACTTTTTCCCCATCTACTTTACTCCATCTCACTATTCTCCAGACTGAGCTTCTCTTTTTACACTGCTTGCTTTTCTGCTAACCCATTTCAACCGATGAAGGACAATGCTCGAAAGGTTTTATCCGGAGGGGGGGGAGTACATGTCCCACGGTCGGACGGGAGTGTGCCGCTGAGATTTTAAAAAGCCACCTATCTTTAATGTTAAAAATTTCATGTATATCCCACATTAATGTTGTTTTTCATTCCAAATCACCCAACATTAACGATGACTTTTGATATCTAACCCAACATTATGCATTTTAGCTCAAAATCATACCCATGTTTAGGAAATTTACTGCCTTCAAGCCCATCTATATGTTAGGGTGTACCCATCCATATATTAGGGTGTACCCCCGGGCGTTTTATGTCAATTCTATGGCAAATAGAGTATTTATTCAAATTGTATTTATTGGTTGCTTATAATTATACTTCACCTTACGCTGGCTGCATTATTGCTTGAAGAGACTAAGTTTATAAACAGACCGCTCAAAAATGAATTGAAGACATACCTCCATCTATCCCAGGAGGTCGAAGACAATATTTATTATCAAAACCACATTTTGGTCTTCCAACTGGGGCTATTTTAGAATTGCCAGGCCATACGATGGTCGTTTCATTCCACATTTCCAGTCTGTTCTCTGTGTTGTAGAAGTTAAAAACGCGATGAAACTTTCCATTCTGAATGTTCTTCAGCTGCAGCGCTGCGCTCCTATCTCCAACAGAATCGATTACAACTTTGCCAGATGCACCTAGAACAAAATACAACTTCAATCTTTGGAATAGCTACATATCCATAACTGAAATTTCTTTGAAGACCCACTGATAGCACCGAGTCTTCGTATCGTAGCCCCAGCAATGCGATACTGAAATGTCTCTGGAATTGACCCCAAGTCCGCACTTTGGCTGTAGATTTTTCGTATTCGAATTTTGTAATCTCTTGAGATTCAGTCGAATGTTGATTTCCATGCTGATTGTTTCTCATAAGCCAATGAAAACGCATAACGGCCAGAGGTATTTCATAAAATAGCACTGGGTACGGGGTTGAATTCTAATTATTTAATTTGCCGGATGTGTGATTGATAGAAATATTTACCTTGTCTTCAAATGTGTACATATCAAAAAATAGGAAAATCATGACACCTCTTCGTATTCAAAATCACGACGCCTAAAAAGTGCAAATAGCACAAACTCCTTCAAGCATAAGATTGAAAACTGTTTCATGCAAATCTTACTGAAAAATGAAAATGGAGTTAGCATATACCGCTAATTCCATCCATATTTTTTTTAAATTTTAAAAGGATAAAAAATTATTTTCTATTTCATTTTTACACACCTCCAAAAGGGACCATCACGGAATTAAGGTTACCTAAACCTTTCTGATGTTATCCCAGCCACTCTAGTCAGGGGTTTGTGATGTTTCAAAAATTGTATTTATTTATTTATTAATTTATGCCTTTGATATTTTAAAACTGTGTAAATATTAGATTTTAACAATGGTTACTTTTTAGTGGCGAAATAATACATACATACATACATCAGGTAAATACAAATGCACATACCCGTAAATGAACTGTTAAAGATATACTTCATCATAGCTTTTCCATTACGGGGGTCTAAACCAAGACTCAGTGTCTTGTTGAGAGCAAGAGCATAGAGCAAAACAGCATCATGTATCATAGCTGCATATATTTCTACCTGTGATGAGAAACATCATGTTGAGTCTTTCACGAATTAATGCTAGTACTCGCAGAGCAGTATAAAATTGATTTCTCGCAACTTAACGGTGCCTAAATTCGGTTGTTTCATGTAAAACATCGATTATTTTACCCAGTGGGGTCAGATATTTTTTGATAAATAAGTTCCTTAAAATTTAAATTCTGTATCTGTTCCTTAAAATTTTAAATTTGTCAAAAATACTCACATAGGACCGTACCCTATAGGGTTACCATAGATTAAAAACAGATGTGCTTTTCAAAGCCATTGTGCAAGAAAACTCTTGCTTTTTATGAGTTACAGCTGTTATGTTTGTTTGCACATCAACAACAACAAATTCGCTACGCAACAACTCAGAACAATGTTTACAATAAAAAAAACTACTGAACCCAAATATACAACGGAAGGAAGACGCATACCTAAAAATATAATAATATAGCAACTATTATGATGCGATTACAAAAATGCTGTATTGATTGAGTTACAAATCATACACAAATTATTACCTCGTCATTTCGTTTCATGGTGTGATAAAATGGTGGTTCTGGCATTCTTCTACGAACTTCCGCTGTGAAGTTAGCGTACTCCTTCGTTGGGGGCACATACAAACTGATGTCAAGAAGACCCTCGTAAGCCTTGCATGCCATGATATTCTCCTCAGCGCTTGCTGTCGTTGAATTGCACGAAGGGAGGAGCACGTCGTACGAAAAGAACGCATAGCCTGCACTGCATAAACCCAGCTTGTAGGCTATCAGCATGAGCCTTCGAATTGTTCCACTGTAACCACCAATGATAAAAACTGAAAAAAATTTCAACAGTTTAGACTTTCAAACTCAAGAACAGTAGACCCAAACTCTGATAAAAAAGAAGCAGTTTTAAATGTCATTTACGTGAAGCTGATACAGCAAAATCCCACCTTTTAGAAACTAATCTATGAAAAGCTCGGACCTGAATTCTGGCACTTCTGTGCAAAATAACAGCAAAAATTAAATAGAGAAAACAATAGCATAAATTAAAGGGAGAAAACGACAGCATAAATTTTCGTCAGCCAGAGTACGAAAAATGAATTTCCTGAAGGCGGAATTTTTGAAAAAACTTACCATGGGTTTTCTGTATCGCAGCTTTGAACGAATGCTCTAGAAAACTATCAGTAACCATAGCATCGTTAAAATTCTCATAATATGATATTTTCATGTTGTTTAATTCCACCTCGTGGCGAACATCGCTCATTATCGACGACCAAAGAAAATCCAAAGAAGTAATAATTCCAATTCGATCCCATCCGTACAACTTCATCAGATGGACGAAAATTGATCCGGACTTACTGTAAAAGCCAACGGTTCGTGCAAAAGTCGGAAAATGCTTTTTGTCAGAAAGCTCTTCTGATCCGCATGCATAAGAAATGAGCGGCATGTTCCAATGATCAGCCAAGAATCCGACTGCTTTGCAGCATGCGGAGCACGCCGGTCCGATCAAGGCGTGGATTTTAGGGTTAACCGCTGCATACAAGTCCACAGCTACGGCAAGGCATACGCTTTCCTCGCATTTGCTGTCTTTCCACTCAAACGTCAAGTTGTATCCGGGCAGCAATGTTGGATCGTTGTTTATCCGGTCAATGCCGATAAGAATTCCGGACGCAAAACGTGGCCCAGCATTCCAATTTTCTCCGGTCCATGGTATGGAAACTCCAAGTTTGATTTCAGTTTTGTTGTCGAGAATTGACTTGGCAGGAAACAGAAGCAAACCAAAGAGGAATATAGTGGCTGATAAAACATCCATCCTTTTTCATCAGTAGTTCACATGTCGAGCCTCAGTAGTTCATTCCTGAAAAGGAGATTTCAAATTTAGACAAGAACAAACGCAAACAACAACTCAACACAACTACATCTAGAATATTTTCCGTCCACAGCCTTCCATAGCGAGCTTCTCAATCGCAAAATTCACAAAATGAAAACGACAAGTGCTCAACTGAAACACAGAAAGCCTTATTTAATTTTCTCTATTTTAGTATTATTTATTAATATTTCACATTATTTGAACGTAACTTTCCTCTAGTTTTTACAGACTAACAGGAAGTTTTTATACAGCCTTCATTATTTTATAAATTAAAAAAAGCCACCTGTCACAAAACTGGCCTCATTTGGAAGATTCCTTTTCGAAATTTTGCCGGCATTGCCCAAAAGTCTCGCTTTCACATCGTTTTGCTAATTAAGCTGGCCTCGCTGCAGACAGTGTTGTAAATATTTGTAAAACACAATTATCAAAATCAACACTATTCGTCGCTCATTAATGTACGACAATGAATCTCAACAGAAATCGTCGTAAACGGATTACGATTGGACAATTTTTCAGCAAATTAACTGTTTGGTGCTGGTTTGCTGCTTAGCTTGATGAAAAACAAAAATAAATCTCATGAAATGCCTTTATTGTAAAATCAATGTAGAGAATCTTAACGTTTTCACGCCTGGATTTATTTCTGGTAAGCAAGCAAATCCTATGCAAGATTTATTTTGCAGGGGGTAGCACATGCAAACCAACTTAATTTACATAATAAACTTACGTTGAAATATATGAAATTATTGTAAAGTTCTACCCGCATTTACCTCCGGAAAATATGACGTTTCACGTTGTTTGCCAATGGGCCATATGGCCTTCCCCGGGGTGAAAGGGTTAAAACACCGTATTTCCTCTAAAGTGTTTATTACGTTTCAACAATTTGATGCAGCGCTACTGAGAAGAATGTGCGTGTCATACCCCCTTACGGAAGTGTAACTCCGGAAAATTTCCACGTATTCCGTGCTAAAGCAGGCTGACAAACTAAAGCTGTACAATGTGATTGTATACGAGACCATTTTGATAATAAAAACTGCCTTTTTACTGATTGATCATCATCATCATGATCAATGATGATCATCATGATTAATGGTCATCAGTTAAAGATTTAATTTAGACAAGAACACCTACAGGGCCAAGTTACGTCCAAGTTACCAAAATAGCGGTGGTTTCTAAAATTAACTTGGTCCTTCTCACGTTGGCAGAAAATCAAATTTTTGAAATTTGTAACAAAATCAAATTTTGGTGATTTTTCAAACGTCGGTACTTTTTTGGGTCACCCGGTATTTATACTAAAAATTTCATTATTGATAACAAAAATGCTGTTGGTTATTCATGTTTGAGGAACAAGATAGTAAGTATAACAATAAATAGTAATGCTATACGTTATTTTTACAGGGTTATTCTTTAGCTATAGAAACAATTTAACTGCTATCAATAGAGGCCCTGTCTAAAAAAGGCCCTGTCTAAAAAAGGCTCTGTCTAAGTAAGTAGGCGAGTAGCTGAGCAACTAAGTGAGTGAGTATACAAGTAGATAGGCCAGCCGAAGCCCCAGATGTGACACTCTTTCTTCAGCAAGATTCATGCGAGGAGCTTTTTCTTTTAAAATGTTAATAAAACTTTTACAATATTAATTTAGTATTTACAATATTATACCACGGAAGGAAGGTGGCTTTTCATTTCCCCTTCTTTTATTTATCAGTATATTTACAACCTCAAATATCAAACGGTAAAAATTCTGAAACCACCAGACTAAATAGCCAGGTAAATGGAAATCTACTCACTGTTTGGAAGACGACAGCTCACACAAACACTTCTGCTGCGTCCAACACAGGCCCTTCTTGTGGTTAAATTATTCAGAAATATCTTTCTTGTTTTTGCTGCTTGCTTTGTTCACTTTTAAGCTAAAATCAAAAAAGCAACGACGACTACAAATTTGAACTGTTATACCAAAACAGGTGCATTCAGATGTCCACCCACGTGTGTTTTATTTTTTTACCAAAAAACAGCTGAAAGACCTTCATAGAATTATGACATTTCAAGCAAGAAACATACAGCATAAGACGAGGGTAACAACAGAACAGTTCATCACTGGCCTCGTTACAGAGGATCCTCCCTATCTACTACCTTATAAAATAAGCCAAACCACCTTAACCAACTCAGCAAGGACATAACCTCCTCAGCCAAGGTGCGGCAGTCTGGTGGCATTTGGGCTCAAAATATGACCGCCTGGTGGCATTTGGGCTCAAAAATGTGACCATCTTGTGGCATTTGGGCTCACAAATGTGACCATCTTGTGGCATTTGGGACATTTTGCGGACCATTAGACAACTGTTGTTTGGCTTTTTGCAATTGCGCTTGAGTTCAGTACGCAATATGGGCTTCGTCTTTTTTTGAAATGAGGTATTTTACTAGAACAAAAGCCTATTCAAAAAGCAAAAAGCCTATTTTACTATTCACAAAAGCCTTCCTCCTGTCCAAAGGTCAAACCAACCCAAATGCTCGCAATAAAACAGTTTCGAAACAACAGCAAATTGATGTTGCTGCGATTTTGGGCTTACTAGAAGTCTACTCCGTTGTGGGAAAGAGAAAATAAAATAAAATAACATAAATAGAAGGGATAAAACAGTTTCGAATCAACAACAAATTGATGCTGCTGCGATTTTGGACTTACGTGAATTCTACTCTGTTTTGGGAAAGAGAAAACAAAATAAACTAAATAGAAGGGAAAAGGAGAGGAAAAGAAAAGAAAAGAAAATGCGGAGGAGAATTTCCACATTTTGTTCTCTCCTCCGCATTTTTCCTTTTTCCTCCGCACCCATTTCATTTCCCTTGTTCCCAACACGGAATAGACTTGAAGCAAGTCATCTGCAAATCTGACCTCAAGGTAATGCAATTTTTACAAATAATCTTAACATCAATAACTCTGTCTCCTTAATAATTAAGTAAAATAATGATTGTTCAACAGTTTTTAAATTAAATAAGTGGTTATTAAACTATTCCAGCAATAATGAATTTTAAATGTAAGATTTATAATGTCCTCAG
The DNA here is from genome assembly GCA_036873815.1 of Phacellophora camtschatica. Lineage (NCBI taxonomy): Eukaryota > Metazoa > Cnidaria > Scyphozoa > Semaeostomeae > Ulmaridae > Phacellophora > Phacellophora camtschatica. The sequence goes on from JAYJMH010019616.1 coordinate 8,844, forward strand.
AAACGGGTAATGAATTTAGAGCTTTATCTCTTTTGTCTAATGTAAATTGCAAAGGCGTAAAATAATAATAAAAATTGACTAAAAATTTATTGATGTAATTGGTGTTTACAAAGTATTTTAACCTTAAAAATTGTTATGAGAAATGTTAAAATGAGTCGTTCACATCACAAACGTAGTACGACAGCTGGATCCAAGCGAGTTCTTTGTGCACAGTTTTGAAGTTAAACCAATTCCACCTAACATTGCAGCCAACATTTGACCCAACACTGTCTGCATGGCAAAACTTAGCCAATCTATCTCACCCAACATTTATAGCAAGTAAGTAGGTCGATTGCAGCCGGAAGCAACCCGAATGCTCCTCTTTCATTAGCTCCTATCTTTTCAGATAGGGGGTGGGGGTCTTTTGGCGCCAAAAACCCACTTCAAAGGGAACACGCAAATTGAACATTATGTTGGGAGAGGTGGCCAAATGTAGCCAACGATTTCCCTCAACATCGATAACAACAGGCAGGCATGTTGGGAGAATTTTTGACCAAGATCAAACTTCACTCGACATCACCCAGCCACTCACAACACAGCATCATGTTGATTGAAACAACATGGTGACCAAACGTACCCAGCATCACAGTGTATGGCGCTATATATAAATTTGTTTGATGAAAATACAATATCATCCGGTAGGTTAGAGATTGTTATGCAGGCACATTAAACCAAAGTACAAGAAAGAGCGTTGCCGAAATTCTGAGTTAAAGCATAAATACGGGTCAGCGGTTGTTATATTTAGAATATCAGCCCATACGCTACCGATTGAACTAGGCAGAATGAAATCAGTAGATGAGATGAGAAAAAGTACATTATAGACATTATATAAAAGTAATGAAATAGGCGATGAAACACATTTCATCCTCAGATGTACAATACCTAGTTTTCATTGTGTTTTGCATTGTTTACTACAATTCACCTAAATTCACTATTTACATACTGCAACTAACCACCTGAAGCACTTCCATAAACCGTGTTAACAGCAAGTTTTAAAAGACCAAGAGAACAATTGTCTGGAAGGCATGAATGGCTGCTTGAGTTTATTGTTGGGAAGTGGATGTAAGATATAACAAGCATCATCCTGCTGCAAGGAAACAAAGAAGACGCCAGGAAGGAGGAAGCAATCTCTCTCCTTCATGCTTTCTCCTTCCTCGCGTCTTTCTCTTCCCCCCAAAGCAGCATTTCAAAGTTAACAAGAATAGACTTTGAGCTAAGATAAATAAGCTTTGAAAAGCATCTGGTATCAGGATTATGGAGGCAAGCGAAAAACATAACACCTGATTCAAATCAATGGAAACATGTTGTCCTTAAACTTAACCATAGCAAAAGTTAGATTATTTCCAACAAGGTTAATCTTCGAGTTTCTATAGATCTACTGAAATTAATTTTGGCGAAAGAAAAAAGCGTCTTAGCACTTGCAGAACCACAGGAGAAGAAATTTAAATAAGATTAGTTTATAAGCCATATTAAACTGGATTAGTTTTCTCCATCAATAGACCCAGAAAATCGAAAAAAATATTGTAATCAATAGATTTAGCGAATCGCTGTTTTAAGCTGTGTGCTATGAATTTGGCTATAGTTCAACGCTTTTGGGAGGGAATCAATGCCTAACACACAACATATGGTATCACTTTTTTATAGATCTTATCCAGGCTGTCTACTCATCACAGCAGCTACTAAACGATTTGAGTGTGTAAAAGACTTTCCCCAAGTCTATTTCCTTTTTAAATTCGAGAGAAGGAGCTGAAGGAACTTGAGATAAACAAGCGAGAAGAGAGTCTGAAGGAACTTTGATGAAGGAGGAGAGGTAAAAATGAAACGAGTTAAGAAGTAGGGGGAAAATGAAACGAAGCTAAGAAGGAGGGGGAAAAATGAAACGAGAATTCCCTCTGTTTGTATAATAGTTTTGCCCCAAGTCTGTTTCTTTTTTAATTCGAGAGAAGGAGCTGAAGGAGGGGGGGAAATGAAATCCCTCTGCTTGTTGTTTGATTAAAAAGATATTCTCAGTTTTCAATTTGTATTAAAAAGAAATATACTTGGGGCAAGTCTAAGTGCATAATAGACCTTTCCCGAATTCCATTTTAAAAAATCTGTTACGAAGAAAGAAAGTTTTTTTTATATTTTTCGCTTGTTAAGTATGGCCTCGTTTTCGTGGAAAAAATTTCAAGTGGAAACAAGACCAAACTTGTCAAATGAAAAATTAAGAGAGCCTTGATCGTAGAAGCTATTGGTCGTAGAAGCTGTTGGTCGTAGAAGCTATTGGTCGTAGAAGCTATTGGTCGTAGAAGCTATTGGTCGTAGAAACTATTGATCGTAGAAGCTATTGATCGTAGAAGCCATTGGTCGCAGAAGGATTTGGTCATAAAAATAGTTCCAGTGACGGCACAGCAGTGCGGTTTTAATCACATTTTAGATAAATGATTTGAATTTAACAGTCATTTTTGTAAGGAAAATTATTGTTTTAAATGTAATTCGGAACAGGTCTATCAGAACTGGATACCGCAGCGCACTTGATTTAAATCATTAATAACAATGAAGATAAATTTTCTTAACTATTTTAAACAAGGCACCACAATTCTTTATTTTTTTATTTTTTTAACAGCCTTCAGTTTCTCATAAGCGGCTTACAAGTAGCATTTCAATTTATTAAAAAGATTCAATATTTATTAACCCTCTCACACCGAGCTTTGTTTCTGCTAAACAGCTAAATCCTATGCAATTTTTATTTTTCAGGGAGTAGCACATGAAAAGCAACTTAATTCATGATATAAACTTACGTTGAAATATCTGAAATTAATACAAAGTTCTTGCCGCAGTTACCTCCTGAAAACATGACGTTTTACTTTGTTTTATCAACAGACCATATGACTCTTCCCGGGGTGAAAAGATTAAAAGTATATACATGTACTTTTCTTCATGAGGAATTTGGCTCGAATCCTAATAGTTTCTTAAAATATTGGAGGATAAAAGAGAAGGAATCTGTTTTTGACTGTGAACCCTTTTATAGAATAACAGGTATATAATGTAGGACCAATCGAGAATCAATAGACCTCTGAGATAACGTGTCAGCATTTTACAATTGAATAATGCATAATAATATTTTCGATGAGAAAATAAATGTTTTGTATTTAAAAAATGGAGTTTCTCAACCTTAAGCGTTCTGAGTACAGCCGACTCCTGTTATAGTCACACTCACATTCTGGTTATTATCACATTGCCACTGTTTGACAAATTTGTCTCTTGTCAAACAAACCCTTATAAATAAACTCCGCTTAAAGTTTATTCAGCTCAAGTCACACTCCACTTGTAGTCACACATTTCTTGAAAATATTTGGTGCGACCATAACCGTCGACTGTACTACAGTTTCTAAATTATTTTGGGGATTTTTTTAGGAGATAATTTCTTATAAGCAGGTTTCTTATTAAACTAAAATGCATGTAACTAATTAAAACATACACTATTTTTGTTTTTGGAATAAACAATACTACGCCAGAAAAAAATTAATTAACTTGAGAATATTAATATA
>JAYJMH010019627.1:0-20040 GCA_036873815.1 Phacellophora camtschatica
AAACTGAGCGCATTTGAAACTATTAGATTCAATTAAAACATTTAGGTCGAAAATTTGGTTGCATAAGCACTTTAAATGCGTGTCTTTTCTGTGCACACTGAGTACCCCCAAACCACTATATCACATGACTTTTAAATGTTATACTCCGGAATTACTAGAACTCTTGCTGGGCTGAGGTTTAAAATGAAGGTTCTTATATGCGGGTTTTTACTGTACTTGATTTGGTATTTGATTGATAGACATAAGTGAAGGACAGAAGCAATAAGAAACCAGAGGCTTAAGGAATCGTGGTGTGCGTTTTCTATTTTTTGGTTTCTGGTTTCTCATCACCCATGCATCGTGGGTGGTAGGACATGATAAAAATGCATGTGCGATGGGAAACCAAAACCAAAAAGTACAAAACACACAGTACGAATCCTAAAGCCCGCGAAGAAACAATTCTATTCATCAATTTCAGTAATTTCATTACATAGAAATATAACATTAGCTGCTAACAAGTAAATACATTGTACATTTTTGAACCTCAATGATTCAAACTAATTCTCCCAATCTTTCCAGCATTGATTACGATTTAACTCCAGTCCAGATAAGCTCGAAACACCTCGTTAACTGAAACAAGTTGTCGTTTCCAATGAAGGTCAAATCTTGTGGTATGATGTGCTGCCAGGAGAAGAACTTGCAGAATTTCATGACATGCATGTGCGGAGTATTTTACTAGAGTAAATTTTGCATTTATTTAGGGTGCTGCTACAATACCTATCACAAAATGTGGTAAGTTTCCCCTGGGTGTGCCCCAATTCCCGTGGCTCTGACTCCGTCTCAAGTCACTGATACATTTTCAAAAAGTCTGACAAGAGTATTTTTTACTGAAATCATTTTGTAAATAAAATTGACAAACATTGAATTTGTATTAAATTATTCAAAACACCTACAAAGCTGCCTAGTATGAAGAATCCTTGTGACACATCACATAGAGACAAACCATATCTCTATTCCACTGAAAATTTGTCATCTTTGCACTGTCTCTTCAAAGTGGGCAACTGATTCTGCACACAGGGAGAACAGTTCCAATTCAGCAGAACAACTTTTTGGCTCACTAGAGTTTACAAGCAAGCAGTTATCATATCTTTTAAATTCCTGAGCACATTCTTTGTTTATCTTCTTGATAACAGGACTAAAAATTAAAATGTTACTCAATTAAAAACTTTCAGCAAATTATTGAAGTGCAAACTATGACAGAATCCTCAGATTTCCATTAGAAAAGTCAGATGGATATATCAAAATTTAGATCAAAGAAGAGGGTGTGTCAAACAAAATGTACATGAATATCCTGAATTTGAAATGAAAGAAGGCCTGAATGTTTTTTATTTTAATTAATGCCTTTAAGAAATTCTATATACAATCTTCACTGAATTAATGATCTAACATCATGTCCACTCCACTAATATCAGTAAGCATTATGTAATCTTTGCTAAAAATTCAAAAGTTTCTTAACGATTTTTAATTCGGTAGTAAAAGTTTCTTAAATTTTTTGTGTGGGCTTTACCGGTGAGTTTCTTATAAGGAGTTTCTTATAAAAAAGTGTATGTGCTCGACACGCTGTTCAAAATTATTAGACTGACCTTACTATGCTTAAGAAAATATGTGTTATTGTATCTTGGCGTACAGTAGTTACAAATTTTTATTTGAGTTTACAAATAAGAAAATTTGTTAAAGATAATTTTGTTTAATTTGACATAATTCATTGTTAGAATCATAATAAACAAATTATCTATCAAATTAAAGCAGAACTCTAAACTCCACAAAAGGTCTGATGCAGAAAGTACCATACACACATTGAAGATTTAAAAACTTACTGATGAGATGAACATTGATTGAGAGCTTTCTTTTCATTTTTGCATCTCTCCAACCATTGGTCTGGGTTTTCATTCACACATGTTGTGTATTCACTCATTTCTTTGCAACATTTTTGTTCCACAACATTGATTATTGCATCCCTTCATGGAAAAAGTAATGTTTTACAAAAACTTCTCATATAGCAGATTGTACAGATAGGGGTGTCTCTACACACAGGTTGCCCATAGTCTAATAGAACAATTCTGAGATAGTTCATGATACACAGAGAATGAATAAAAACAAAGATTGGTAAGTATTTTTTTACTTTACAAAAAATCTAATTTTATTTTGTTACAGACTAGACTACTACTGGCAACGGTGTCCACACCCCCCTTTTCAGGCCTGATTGCACAAGTAAAGTCTCATCTTTGAGAAATCTTGGGCAGTTGTTCTTCCTTATTGTTCTTTTTGAACAGAATTCAAGTCTGAGTTTCTTCTAAAGAGGTTTATAATGAAAGGCAGGACTTCACTGCATTGTTTTTGCAAAGTAGGAAAATCATGGAACTCCTCCAAAAGTGTCTGTGTATTTGTCAAGACTATAGACCACTTTCAATGTTTACATTTTCTGACAAGCAAATGAGATTCTTTTGTGATGCAAAACAATGTGATGATAAAAATTCACATTTTTCATAATTAATTGAATGCTGTTGTTTACAAAACAAAGGATGCTTTTTTGGCTGGTTTGCTTGTCCAAAAATGTAAACATTGAAAGTGATCTATTTGATAATTAAGTTTACAAGAAAATGTTGTGCACCAACCCACAGAGAAATGATAACAGTAACGTTTTATAGTTTTGCAGACGGTAACGACCAAAAATGGGCATTAATAATGGAGGAATTTTGCACCATGCATGATGCAAAAACAAATACTATACTGTTTGTTTTAATGCCTTAAATAAACGATTATGTAACGATAATTAACAGTAAGATACTAATATGCAAAGTGATTAAAACGAGTAGACTTGGCCTAGCTAGACTATATATGGACTAGCTCTATAAAACATGATTGATTTGATACATAATTATAATATAATAAATCCAGTTTTTTATGATAATAATTAATATTTAATAAATAAGTATATTTCATTGTTTGATTTATTTTGAAAATAAAAGTAAAAGCAAAGAAAGATGAGCTCACATGGATTGCTTGGCAGTAAACCCTCTCTTTTCACACTTCACAACAAAACTCCAATTTTCATTTTCTTCTGCACTGTGCAGTCAACACTCAAAAATATTTTTTTAAAAAGGTACATCGGTCTCGGTATCAAAACATTTTTATGCGATCGAGGCTACATAGCAAAAATGATATGTTGACACTGTTGACACTGTGTGTATGTTGATGAATGTGGATGTTGATATGAAATATGCTGTATGATATAGTTAGCACCATTAAATAGCAAAAATAGAAAATTTTTTAGTTAATTTGATAATATCTTTGGTGCTAGATTTTTGGGCAGTATATGAAATCGTTATGACAACGATGACTGACAATGAAAAAAACACTGTTAAATTTTACTCGTTCCAAATACACACCAACCACACACCACCTAAAATGTTTGGTGCCAGTTAGGCTGCTTTGCAATAGACAAAATGAATCTTCCAGGAGGTGAAAGTGGAACAAAACTGAAGCTATCAATTAACGTCCAGCAAATTAACGTATGATGTTGGTTAAGGTAAAGTGTCACGTGTCAGGTTTACCACGGGTCACTGCTTCTCTGGGCTTTAAAGCGAATCAAATGGAGAGAAAATGACAACATAAACTCACTTAGGATTTGGAAAGTCTTGGAAATTTTGAGTGAACATTCCAGACATTCTTAACAGACTTACTTTCCACAAATTTCAACAAACTTCCATAATTTCTCAATATGATTTGAAATTTTAATACAAAGAACAATATAAATTCAAATATATCTATACAAAATTTATCTATCTATCCAATCAAACAACTTCAAAATTAAACTGATTTTAAATTACTGCTTGGGTTCAAAACAGAACATAGTTCATTTTACTGTAAATACGAAAACAAAATCCACGAACAAGGTTTAATTTCAAAGCCTCTTCGATACGTTAAAACTGTAAGAATTCTATTCAATTCATCAAACACTGTACGATTATATTCTTCAGGTCATCTTTTATGGCTCTAAAACACAAAAAAGAAACAAGTTAAATTTTGAAAGCGAAAACAACTGATATTTAAAAAAAAAATTCGAGCGAAAAATCCGAGAAAAATAGATATACACTGGCTTACGCGTAGTATAAAACTGTTGCAAAGTAAAAGCATAGAGGCTGCACGCAGGCTAATATACACACGACACGCACATGACATACACGGCAAACATGATATACACGCATGTACAGTACACACACCACGGCAACATCGATATTGATGGAAAGAGAATGTCCCAAGAATTCTAATTCTAACTCAATTACTTTCGCAACCGTCAGAAGAACAACAAGCATTACTTTCGCAACCGTCAGAAGAACAACAATCCTGGCCAAAATTCCAGATACACTTCATATAAATCACACTGAATTTAGTTTTTATCGCCCTCACTCCCCCAACTCAATGTTGAGTGTATATTTTCAGCAAGTTTTAATTCCCCCCATGAATGTCCTTTCACGAGAACAAACATTGACTTGGGGGATGGGTTTTCATAAAACATAATAGGTCATATATATTCCAACAAAAAAAACTTCGGGAGAATTTTAGGGTAATTTTGTTAACGATTTTAGTTATCAACTTAACTCTTCCCCGCCTTGATTTATTTACAATTAACTGGCATTGCCAGTCTGGCAAATTATGTTTTATTTTGCAGGGGGTAGCACATACAAACTAAAATAAACTTACATCGAAATATCTTAAATTAATATCAAATTCATTCCGCATTAACCTCCTGAAAATATGAGGTTTTACGTTCTTTATCATGTTTGTGCAACCACAAGCAAGCAAAAAGAATAACAAGTTGAAAAGTAAAAGTGGCAACAAAACAAGTTTTATTTTGGTGGTAACTAAAAATGAAAGTTGCTAACGAGACATAAAGACCCATTGGTAACCGGCGGCCATTGCGGCGAAAATTACCCACAGTACATTTCATTGATGACTTTGATATGGCCTAGTAACGACATATCAGCAGCGAAAAAGGCGGTGGTCCTTTACTTGGTGACAATGCTAGTTTGTTTACTGCATCCACCTTTACTGTTTACTGCATCCACCTTTAGGAGATTCTCTCCTCTCCTCCGCAGTTTCCAATATTTATTTTCTATTTTTTTTCGGACGGAGAGCCTGATCTCAGGCTACCTTTACTGGAGAGCCATATGAATTTTGTTTTCGCTATTTGTGAAGATCTTGTTGCAGTGTTTTGTTATCATGTAGGCGCGCAAAAGCTGCTGGTTAGCAACGGGTCCTATATAAGTGGTTTCTTAAATGCGGGGCCTTGACGTGTGCCAAAAATATTCCTCAGATAGCTGCTTCAAAAACAACACAATGTTACCCAAAAGCAAATTAATTCAAAAGCACAGAGCAAATGAAAATTAATATTGCAATTTCTTTTGTTAAAATAGTTGCCAATTTGTACTGCAGCTTACATATTAATCGACAGTAAAAACACCCAAAGAAACAAAAGCCAGCTAGTTTGCAAGAACATATCTAACTAATTACACGAGATTGTTAAACGAGGTAGCCATAATCTGTTCATATATTATCTTGGCCTCTAAATAAATAAAAAAAAAGATCTTCGTATTGAGCATGGTTAAAATCGACTAGATGAAAAAGTATCATACCATTTTCTGGATCGTTTTCGTCATCGCTTCCAATGTCATCATCATCATCTTTTCCCTGGAAATCGAAAAAATTTATACATTGGTTAATGAAGTAAAAAAGAAATATTTGTCTTTAGAAAAACTGGCTTGATTGCAGTTTAGTAGATGCTTTTGCAGTTTAGCAGGAGCTTTGTTGATTTATTCTATTTAAATATCTCAATATTTTAATTTGTCGTAATAAGACAACGATCAACGTAATCTACAAACATATTACATATTTACAAAATAAGTAAAAGCAAAAAATACGTTGCAAAAAATATTTGGCAAATAATTAAAAATTATTTAAAAAAAACAGCAACAAAAATTGAAACAATTATAAAAAAAAACAAACATTTTTAGGGATCCAAAAAACAAATGAATTATTAACGAGAATTAAATGATGGAAAAGAGGTCCTTAAAAATCGAAGGTCAGATTAAAAGGTGACCTTTTCCGAATGAAAATGGAAATGGAAAAAATGTAACGATCCACAAGACAACGAAATCATGCCATCTATCAAACTATCTAAATATTTTCAAATGTGGGAATGGCCTACCTCATCCGATTTTCCAGCCCATGTATTAATTGATTCGAATAAACTGCTGAAACTTGACGGCTAGAAAGAACGACACTAACATAAATAATGTAGTGAAATAAATTTAACCAGTTCCACCCTGGGTAGGGTCACATGGCATATTGATAAACGACGTAAAACGTCATATTTTCAGGAGGTAACTGCAGATGAAAGTATATATATATTTAGATACTTCAACAAAAGATTATCTTCTGAATTGAGTGAGTTTGTTTGTGATCCCCCCTGCCTATTAATTGGAAATACGGGTGTGAAAAGGTCAACACATGACCCAACAACACATAATCAAAGACTCGTTGAGAGAGCAGAACACATAACCCAGCCTCATTCCAATTTTAAAAGTACTTGTACAAGTTTCCATTTTTGAGTTTAGTCTAGCATCAACATTCGATTGAGTCAGAATCAAGAAAACTATTGAAACATTCTAATGACGAAAAGACAGTTCAGAACCGTCGAACTATTCAGCCTAACCTCATCAAAAAGGTTTGGGGTATATACCTAGCATGGAAATATCAGAGCTCAAATTCCCAGAATTGTTTGTTAATTTTTATCAGTCGTAGTATGGCATTGCATAGTTACGACGATTGTAATAAATCTGGTATACACCAAGGGTATTTCTTATTTGAAAAATGTCCATGGGAGCAATATTGCGAATTTATTGATAACTTGTGGACTTATAAAACAAGTCCCTTGTCTCCCTGCGTTCTTTGAAAATTTTGATGTCACTTCCTTCAATTAGGATTCGTAATCAAACACATTTGAAGCCTCGATTGAAAAACTTAAGCCTCGTTTCAACGTAAGCTAAAAAAGAATTGGCCGTATGGTTATGAGTCCCTACCGGGTGTGACGTCAAATATGTAAAAAAAACGCAGGGAAACAAGAACTTAAGTCTAAGAAACTTAAATAAATGGAGTTGTTGACGCACCTGTCCTGCCTGATTACGGTTTGGTAAGTGCTGTTGTTGTGGTTGGCGTGCAGAACCAGCCTCATCAATCACGTGTCTTATGTCATTCACCTATAAACAAAACCACTTTAGATTCTTTTAAGCAAAATGCTTCTAACAGGGAGCCATGAAATAAACTTGAACAGAGAATCCTTTTTGTTGTTGCGTTCCTTTTTGATTGATGATAATTAAATTAAATTAAAATCTCATTAAAAAAATGTGTCCAATTCAATTATCATGAAGTAACATAGCGACAGAACAGACACAGTGTAATAAGTAATGAATTACGGTAGACAGTACAGTGGCAACATACTCCAATTTATTCAATTCCTCTTCTGGTTCAAAAGTTTTCAAAGAAAAGAAAATATTCAGAATCAACGTATCTGCCAGTCTAAACTGGGATGATTTAAAAGCTGAACTATTGGCCTTAATTGTTGAATTATTGGCCTTCTATGTTGGCATAAATTTAATGAACTTATTTTCCCTCTTTAACTCCCTCCGTGTTTAGAATTTACAACTTTAAGGTGCAAGCAAGAATTAAAAGTGCATATAAATTTTGATACCTTTTCATCAAAAGTAAAAAATCAAAAAAGATTCACTTCCGAGAACGTGTCAGCAATAAAAGTGCTCCAATTTGGAGTTACTACATTAATAAACACCACAAAGTTTCGAACTGAAAAATCTCGGACACACAACCAGGTAGGCCAGTCCGACACTGCTTCGTAACGAAAATCCCATGAATATTTTCGTTCAAAATATATTCCAATTTAAAATCAATTTTACTGTATATATATTGAATCATTTTAATGCAAATAGGCTTGTAAGCAAACTATTCTGTATTTATTTTAATTGGGTGGGCTTCTTGTAAACCTATGAAATTAAAATGGTTAAAATTGCTTAAAATAAATAAAAAACAGAACATGCTGGACTATACCATTTAAAAAACGAGTCGGTTTGTCCATAAAAAAAAAATGAAAAATATCATACTTTTTTCACAGTAACTTAATACCGTATGTATACTATCATCTGGTCGGCCAGAACTTCAGTAAATTTTAAAAACAGTTGTGTCCAATAAAGCTTGAATTATCAGTAATTGATGTTTACATGTGCATTGAGATTATGTAAACCGCTATATCCACTATGAGCTGTGGAGGGTGTGTCTGAAGCAATTAAGGTGGGCCTGAAGTAATCAGACTAAGGACATATGTAGAACGATGAAAAATAATAAAGATTGGAAGAAATGACGGAAGAAAAAAATATGTAATCATGCATAAAAACAAAATATTTTTTCTGCAAAATTTAACAAAATCGCTATTAAAGTTTTGATGTGTACACCCCCTGCTGTGATCAAGAATATATGACCGAAACGCCGTGCAATCTATTTGTATTTAATGGTGTCAATAGTCATTCATATTTTAATATCATTCACCTATATATTCACCAATCCAGTGATTTTACACTTCAGAGTAATAAGTTAAGCTTGAATTACCTGTGACTGTACGTTCATGCCAACAGCAGATGCACCATGGTACTCAGAGCCATTCATCTGTGCGTTGTACGTCTCTCCATCTCCAGACATACTAGAAATTCGTTGGCCTGGAAATAAAATAGTTTTTGTTATTTGTCATACTTCTGGAATACACTTTAACTCGTTAGCCATCACTCTAAATTGAACATCAACATGTAGTGTACCAAATCAAAATTTAAAGTAGCGTTGCCAGCGATGGCAATTTACCATCCTCCTTCTCCTGGTACTGCAAGTAGTTTTCTTAACGGAAACGTCTTCTCCCGAACCAACGAAATTAAGTTTAAATTGCGCTAAGTTAATTGTAGCTGTCCGAGAAAAGTTGAATGAGTTTAACTTTCCCCGCAATTAAGACCGCATGACAACCACCTGGAATAGCTTTGCCTGCGGCAGTCTGGTAACATAACTGGTAACATACTGGGAGCATGAAAGATAACAGATGGCTGGTTGTCACAGGTAACATAACGGAATTTATAGTTATATGGAAATTGGGCTTAACTAGTAAATATTTATTTTTAAAGTGATTCTTTCCTTATTTATTGTCTAATAATGAAATACAACACATAGGGTCTTTAGATTATCACGAACAGCACAATTCTCAATTTATGTTCACCTTGTGATGATGTAGATCCTGAACTGCCACTTGCTGATGGCACGGTAGCTGTAGAACTGTGTTGTGCCTTGGCAGCGTATAAACTTGCTTCTTCTTGAGCTTTGCCGATGTTCTTCTTATAACGAATGCGTTTATTTCCAAACCAATTGGAAACCTAAAAAAGTTTTAAATATTGCATATACACATTAAACTGTAAGATTAATTAAACATTAGATTTGATGCTAGAGAGAAGGATGTAAAAAATGGAACGAAATTTTCTTTTTTGGCACATTTAGGTCTTTCGAACCGGCGGGTGTCCTCGTTAGAGTGCGGTTTACTAATAATGATCTTACAAATATTTTTCTGTATTTACTAATGCAGACAGTATGAGATAATGTATATGTATATATATGATACATCTTGGTAATACAAGACGGTATATTTCTATATTGTTTCGTTTATTACATTTTTCAACAATCTGATGCAGATCCATAAGAGGAAACTGTGTATTCAAAGAAGGTATTTATTGGACAATAGAAACTTAATGGTGAAATATTTCCAAATTCGAAAATTATTTTTTGGCTCCATTGTAGAAAGCTGAATTAAAAGTCTAGAGTAATGGGAGTTTTTTTTCCAACAAACGAAATTTGAAACATCTAAACGTTTATATCTGGCAAGCAGGTGCGGCGTTTATTAAGAGGAGCCATTTCTTTTATTACAATTTTACGTTAGAGAGGGGAAGAGGGAGGCGTTTATGTGACACAAGAAGTTCAATAAAGATAATACAGTACATTTCTATTAAAATGCATATGTTGTATAAAAATACAGTGTCTCAAAACATTTTTCCTGTTAATTTAAAAATAACAAAAAGGTTTACACAATGGCCTCATTTCTATTTGATAAAATCAGATGACCTAAAATCAATAACTTTAACGTTTGGTCCAATCTCAACGAAAATCCGTTATTAATAGAATACAAACAGAAACCCACTTAAATTGAGCAAGATTTTTGCAATTTTGAAGTAAGATAAAGCTTGATTCTTGAGTTGAGGCTGATGTAAACGAACTCTATTGCCCTACCGCAATTCTACAAACAAGTATGGCCTAGTGGTTAAGGCGCCGGACTTATGACCGCAAGGTTGTGGGTTCGAATCCCACCAAGGTCGTACTTGCTATGAAAGTGTGAGGAGAGCTGCTAACTCTCAGTAATTCCAGGCAAAGGCAAAAGGAATCACGAGGTGTTGTCGCATCGAGAGGAAGGACCGGGGTCGCCCTGATGGGCCCCCCTGCACCAAGCGCAGAAACCCATACCTTGCGAAAATAAAAGTGTATTTGCCTGAAACTGTATGACCCGTGTCCCCTGCTGGAAACCAGTCATCTCGAGACTTTTGCGGGCTAGGCACGTTAAATACGATAACTCACTCAACTCACTCACAAGAATTGTAAATCCTTGTCTCAAAAATCAAAACTCATTTCAAATTTAAACTGAGGCTTGAAAGAATTTCTTTGATTAAATATTTCTAAAAAAAACTTTTTATTGCCTTTTCATTTTATTTCTTATTATCAATTTGTTTACAGTTTGCTTTCAAATAGCAGTTACGCTAATTTACGCCAACTCTTGAAATTTCCCCATAAGGCCTGAAAATTAAAACTTCTATTTCACATCAACGTGGAGTTGTTTCTTGAGTCAAAATTCAGTTTTCGGCTCTGCTTGTTTTCAGCCAATAGCCCAGTCGCCTTATCGAATTAATTTGGGAATTGTACCATTCGGTAAATTATGAATTGGGAAATCAAATTATACTATGCTAGGGCGCAGTCACTGTGTTGTGTTTTAGTTATTTCTGGCAAAACGGAGAAGAGCAAAACGGAGAAGAGCATTCTTACTTGAGCAACAGTGATGTTACATTTTCTTGCCAGCTCTTCTTTTGCTTCTTCACTTGGATAAGGGTTGCTCAAATGTGAGTAAAAGTATTCATTCAGTACCTCCGTTGCCTGCTTGCTGAAGTTTCTTCTTTTCCGTCTATGAAAAAAAATTAGTTTTTAATCGGAATTTTAAAAACTAATTTTTAATATTTCTGTTTTATATTTACATGTTTTCTCGAACTTTCATTGCACGGGGGAGGACCTACGCCCAGCTGGTCATATGAGAGAAGATCACAGTAGCACTGTTCCTTTTGTTTTTTCTGCTTTTTTGAAAATTTGAAGAAAAATTCAGGAAAGAAACTTTCTGATTAAAAGAAAACTGGTTTTCTTCGAAATACACATGGTAAAAGTTCTTTCTGAGCATTGCGAGATCTTGCTACATTCTATTTTCCTGCAGTTAGTATATTTTCTTTTTGGAAGTAATTGCCTCTCCAAAACACTTTTCATGACACTTAGTTTTGGTCATGCATCGCGACCCTTAATCGATTTAACAATGAAAGAGATCGAACCTGTCAGATAAGCATTTATACATTAAGCCATGGTCAAACGCACTCCCAAAATATTAGAACGTTCATTGAAAATTATGAGGGGTGGTCAAACGCGTCCAACATTTCATGCTACATTTCTAAAAATGCCATGATCATTACTCGCCTGCGTAGCTACATATTTACAAACGATAAAAAGGCGCCTAAAACAAAAGAAAAATGTTACTAAAAATAGATGTTCATGAGGCATGACCTAGTTTGAAATGGAACTCAAATGATAAATTATCAAGTTAGAAGAACGTTATGCGCATGCCCACAAATGCGATGCTAGGCGAAATGTTGGTTCATGTTGGATGAAATGTTAGATGCGTTTGAACGGGACTTTATTCTCTGAAAAAATTATATAACAAGTAAATTAATTTAAAAACAAACCTTGCATCAAGAAATCTTGACCTCAGAATCATGACAGCCTCGCATGTACTTTGCTTTAGTTGCATTTGAATTGAACTGAACTTCTTGTGAATGATGCTGACCATTCTTTCTATTTCCTTTGCAGAAATTGGCCTCGTTCTCGACTGTTCTCGTAAAAGGTTCATCACATGGGTGGTAAACTCTGTGCATGCCTATCAATTTGAAAGAAAACAAGTTTAACAAGCCTTTTCGTGAAGAAATCCTTTAGCAGGCACTGAATTGCCATCGTAGTTATGCTTACAAGAGTGGTTGCCCTATATTTTTTGTCAATCTTATGGAAACATTATCTGGAAAACAATGGAATTAAGTCTGGTTTCTATAAAATCGTAAGATAACAGACGACTGCAGCCTGCGTGTATACTTTTACTTTCCACTGGGGAGGAGAACCAACGAGGAACGACTGCAGCTTTTATCGTAAATATCTGTCTACGATTATCAAAGATCGTCTGCAATCCTCCGTGTTTCCATAATCTGGAAGGACAGGCGGGAAGGTACCCACGACTGATTACAGATAGTCTCCGGTGCTGTTACGATCATGAATGCAGCGCAACTAAAATAACAAGGGGGGATCCAATATAAAAATAACCCAAAACAACACCAAAAAGTAAAATTCAGTCGTTTTTGGGCATTAACAGGGGGGGCTGAGCCCTCCTTAGCCCCCTAGCTCTACAGCACTGGTTACGATGTTCTGGTTACGATGTTATGGAAACACTTTTAAATTCAATAGAAACCAGGCCTAAAACAGCAATAAATAAATGTTATGTATTATTTTGCTTGGTTTTGCCGAAGAAGGAGTTGATTTGGGGAGTTTCTTAGCTTTACGAACGTAACTCGAATTAAAAAATTTAAAATAAAAAAATACAAGCAAAATATTTTCCGTTATTTTCAAATATTTCTGGTGATTTAAAAATCTTCTTTCCATGTAATTTTATCGTATTAAAAACCATGATATTTAATTTGCCATACTTAATAAACATTACCAACTCATCTTTATTTCCTTGAAATATTCATGACGGTGAAAGAATGAAATTGATGAATTCACGATTAGTTCCAGTCTGCCGTATGCTACCAATTACGATTTTTGAACAAATGTGAGACGTTTAAGGAAAGATTCAATCAAAGAGTCAAGCTTATATTTTATAAGAAATATTTCGCTATGATAATTATTGAATGCAGAGAGTTTGCCGCCAACATCCAGAGATTTTTTTGAAGTACGAGACTGTCATTTTTACCAAAATTGTGCGAGGCAAGGGCGGCAAAAAGTGCATTCATGCATTCTATGAATTTTGAATATCATATCGGTGAATTTATACGTAAGGCAAATGGGATTCTCGTGTCTATTAAAAGAACTATACATTTCCTCGACCACACAGTGTTTATGCCTTACAAGTCCCTGGTGCAACCTCAGTAAAAATTTTGTGGAAGCGTTTGGAACCCATTTCTAATCAAACAAATCAAACGTATTGAAAATGTTCAAAGAAAAGCTACCAGACTTGTAAATTATTTAAAGAACCTTGAATCATATATACGGACAGACTTAAAGCATCTCCCTAGACTTGAAGATAGACAAAAAAAAGGTTGATATGATTATGATTTTCAAAATTCTAAATGCTTTGTGCCCCTCCAACGCTCTTTAAACATGGGGGGGGTATTGATAGAGCTCATGGAAATCAATTCAAATTTTACAAAAACAGATGTAAATCTAATGGTGAGAAACAAATCTTTTAGTCAGAGAGTCATTGATTAATGGAATACTTACCGGGATTCTGTGGTGTCAGCATGAGAAAAGATATAATGAGTTTCAGTTTATCAGTTTCAGAGTATAAGAAAGATTGTATCATTAGAAATCGTTCTTGTAAAACAGGGCTTCATAGGCCAATAGCTTACTTTCCCTTCTTATTTATATTAAATATGCATAACAAACAATTAAAAACCTGCTCATATTTCTCTAATTCTGTGTGGTATATCTGTCTGATTTGAGCCAACTTTTGCTTATATTCTGTGTTCTCAATTTGAGAATCATGCACAGCAGCAGCGGCCAAAGCTGCATTTCCCGATTTGTCAGGCCCAGCTACACCTTCAGCCAACAACATATTGTCCAATCTCATTAGTTGTGGATCAGTCTGGTCGTCATCTTGTGCACCACGGATACTGAGGACTAAATTTAAATAAACAAATCATTGCAGTCAACTGTGCAGTAACTGGCTCCTAATCTAACAGGAGAAGCACTAAAGGTGGCAGAAGAAGCTACAGCCCCCTGTCAGAGGTAGCTAGAGATATCAAAATTCAGTGCATAGTCCTGAGCAAACACATTGCTGGAAAATCCCTGCACTCAAAACAGATTAAAAAAAGTTCAAAATTCTTCTTACAACCTACGTGCACTTATAGGGAAGAATATTTACTGCTGTGGTGATAGTCTATAAAAGAGTTAATGTTTAAATAAAGATGGAACATTGTTTGTTTCATGCTGTTCAGTGAAATTTTACAGCCTATGAATGATAAAACATTTAAACAATGAAATATTTCAGGATCTACCTCAAGAATAACTTAAGGTTGTCCACATGGTTTCAATTAAAATATCATCAGCACAAATGTTTAACTCTCATATCAATTAATCTATGTAAGCGACAAAAGAAACAAATAAAGTAAACATCACCATGTGTTCGTTACAGGTGTAAAAAGATTCTTAAAAAATAGCATGCAGTAATGTGTTTAACAACCCATTCACCATATTTTAACAACACTATACTTAAGCAATGAGTCTCAAAAATTTAACCACAGCAATATATTAATTACAAAAATATTCAAGTTATATTTTTGTAATTCATAATTTATAAGCAAACCACAGGTTTTTGATACTCAAAGTGTCTTTTAGGTAAATTACAGTAATACATCTCTGAATAACAAGGGCAGATTTTGTAAAATTGACATGTCTATTTCAAAGTAATTAGCCATTAAAGACAAAATGAATTCACTCAAGCAGAAAATCAAAACAAACAAAGCCATGTTTTGATTTCTGCTTGAAAGAATTTGCTTTCTCTTGAATGGCTAATCGCTATAAAATTGGCGCCTCAATTTCAATATTGTTACAAAATCTGCCTTTGTTTCTTTCAATGGTTTACATAATATAAAATTTAAGAAATGCTCATAAAAGAATACCTGTCTTCTCCTTTATCTCACAAAGAACACTAAAAAGTGCAGGCTTCATTCTATGACAATTTAAAGCATGTTTCCTGTAAAATAAAAGCCTTTTTTATTTTTACAATATTTTTATAGATTTTAGCACTTATTTATTCAGGCATTAATTAGGGGGTGCTTAGTCAAGGGGGGAGCATATTCAAAATTTGTTGACTTGAGCACAAAACATATTTTGTTGGTATGAAACTTGAAAATCTTAATCAACACAATGAAGTGTTCTATAATGGAACATATTATAAATTTTTCCAAAAGTGATGGACCTAAAAGTTTTAGTCTAAATCAATTTGTTTGTCATCTTCAACATTTGAATCTAAAATAATTAAATATGGTGCTGCTTCATCAATGACAGAGTCTGTGATGCCTTTTAAAGGATCTTGATTAGTGTCATAAATTGTTGGGGGTCATGCCTTCCAGCATAGGTACTGGCATGGCTGGCCAGATTTAGGAGCTTTCAAGGAAATATGGTAAGTAGTCATGCTGGGTACAGCAGTAAGTATTTATGTGCTGTTTACAATCTGTTGAAAAGCTGGGTTTTACAATCACTTACAAAATTTACATTAGCTCTTTTGTGAAAAAATTCAGTGTATTACCCAACTGTAAATGTGCAGTATGGATAATCCTTAGGTCTAAATTGTAAGATTGATAAAAAGATTGATTTTCTCCAAGAAATGTCCTATGAATTCAAGAAATGTCAATGCCTGAAAAATACAAAATAATTTTTTTAATCAACAGGAACTTTTTGACAACTTTTTATATATTTCTTATTATTGTTTGTAACTTGCATGTTTTCTTTGCAACTTGTAGCTATGCAGTGTTGTATAATGGAATGTAATGAAATTTAAAGAATGGAAAAAATGAAGAAAAAATAGACAAGAAAATAAATTAAATTGTTTTCTGTGAGTGAAATAACATTAAAATAATTTCTTTTAATAATGGTAGCAATCAATATCAAGCACATTTTTCATAAACATAAAGAAAGATGTTGACGCTAGTACTAAGTGTTTTCTTATTCGAAGCGATATTGCTAAAAATTTGATATAATCAGACAGAGGTAACGACTTCCGATGGCGACATCGTAAATTCTGCACTTTCCTTCTTTGAAAAATGTGTAATCAAAACCTTGGCTCCAGTAAATATTATACTGAGATTCCCCAATATCTAGACCAGCTGCCACCACGGATTGCAAAAACTAGTGTCAAAAGGATACCATAATAATTCAGCTAAATAAATCAGTAATTTGAAGGAAAAGTTTAATCAAAATTGAGACGAAGCAAAATAAAGTAAAAACATCATCATTCGCAAAGAAATTATTTATTGCCCCCCTTGTCGTCTACTGCTCTAGCCTTCCTGATACACAGACCAGTATACAGTTAAATGTTCCGTCTAAAAATATGAAAATTGTGCTTTCATAGAAACAGCGTGTTAATTCATAAATCTACTTTAAACACAAGAAGCTCTCGAAGTAAAGCGATTTCCAAGGACGGCGGCAACTAAACTCAAAAAACCCACCTGGCCTGTGCTTCATCAAGTGATTGATCTGTTATGTTCATTATTTGCTGTAAAATATCGCCAATTTCTTGTTTTCTGTATTCAGAAAGCTCCTCTTGGCCATTTCCAATGTTTTGATGATCGATTGGTTGTTGCTGAAGCATGCCAGATACGCCTTGGGGAAGGCCATTTGAGGACTGTTGTTGTGCAGCAGCCATGTTCTTCGTCGCGTGATTAGGCCTATAAAGCTTTCATTCACAGTGCACGGTGAAAACTGAAAAGTCTGTTTATCATCAACTTGACAGGCGCCTGGATCGATACGTCAATCAAAATTAAGTGACGTAATAAAAATCTTGGCAAAAGTTTTTATCTGAAAAATATTTCAAAGGCACGTTATTTTAATGAAAACATTATTCAAAAAAATGTTTCTTGGAGAATAAATTTTCACATTTTTTGTTAGAAACTTTCTTTTCACTTTCATTCTTTCTTTGTTTGGGCAAAATGACAGCAACAACAGCAACATATGGTCTTTAGGCCAATCCGATTCAAATGAAGTTAAAATGCTGTGACGAAGAAGTTTATGTCTTCACTTCTATTCCCATGGAATCTTCAGTAATTTTATTTGGAGGCTTTATTTTGGCTGTAGCTTCATTTCTTATCTGCAGAGTATTGTGGTTGATATTTTCTAGAGGCAGCCAAGCATGTCAAGAAAAAGAAAACGGGATGACGGCGAAAGCTATGATTGTTGTTGGTTCAGGTAATGTATTCCATGCAGTTCCACCGCCCAAAATGGTAAAGTGTGTCAACACAATGAACAGACTGATACGATAATAACCATGGGAGTTTGGAAACATGATACTGACTGAGTTGGTTGAAATAAACACTATGGTTTTTAGTGAGATAAACTCTGGTTGTAGTTTAAAGCTTGTTGTTGTTGTATACTTATTTTAAATCGATTGACATAACAATTAGCTCACATGCATTAACTAGTGAACTAATCAAAATCGATTATCAAGTTTTACTGTTTAATTTGTTATTGAATGGCAATTGAAAACTTATATGACTATTAACTAGTGAACTAATCAAAATCGATTATCAAGTTTCAAGATAAAGCTTCAAGTTTTATCTCAGGTCATAGCTGTGACTGAGTGAATGCAAGTTTTCCAACCTGGCTTGTGAAACATTATAGGCTTTTTTTTTATAAATTGTCTGCCAAAGCAAAACATATGCCAAAACATCTCTTATTCTGTGGATGTTTATATTTAGGTGGTCATACAATGGAAATACTCAGACTTGTCTCAGGCCTGTCAATCAATTACTCACCAAAGGTCTATGTGTTAGCAGAATCAGACAAAAGTAGTGAACACAAGATCTTGGCATTGGAAGAAGAATTTAGAAACAAATTTAATGGTAAAACAAAGGTAAAATAATAAATTTATTTCTATATCTATATTAAAAACCTTTTATGTGAAAAAGAAATTGAAAATTCAATTGAAAATAATTTTTCAGATATGTTCTTATTATGGAAGCAAAATCAAACTTTGTTGATTTCCAAAGAATTTAAAATTTACTTTTTTCTGGCAGTTTTCATTGAAAAGAATCCCGAGAAGTAGAGAAGTTGGGCAATCTTATATTACATCAACAATTTCAACCATAGTTTCAGCATTAGCTTCTTTTCTGCTGGTATTCCAAGAGAGTCCAGATTTGGTAAGACATTTTTTCAAAATTGGTTGAACCTCAATCCCACCAGAGTAACCTTAAACTAACCTGTGCTGGACACTCAATGTGCCTATTCTCAAAACATTTTGTAAGTATGGGAACATGGACACTCATAAAACCAACAATCCAACTGTATAATTTCTTTTAGGTTTTAATGGTGAAAGACATCAAGATTATATACATGGAAAGCATATGCAGAGTAAAAACACTTTCTTTATCAGCTCAACTTTTGTACTATATTGTTGATCGGTTAATTGTCCAGTGGCCAGAACTTCATGAAAAATATCAAAGAACTGCATACCTTTGGATTTCTACCCTCTTGGGACACTCGGTATTATATCTTGATTCCTGTCCACACCACATGGAAGCTTGCTTTTGTAACATGTGAATCATTTTCATAGAGGTTTATTCTCTTCAAAAATACATGAAAAATGATTCGACTTGAAGAGTTGTTTGTGTAAAGAACAACCATAATATGTAGTAATATGAGCACAACACATGACATCATAGGAGGTTTGTTGAGAAAAATCAAGAACATACCGCAAATAAATAAGTTAAAAAGTTAAAGAATTTAGAATGAAAATTATTTTTCAATGAACTCAAAACTTTTAGTGAATACATTTTTGTTTCAGATTTTGTGCAATGGTCCAGGAACTTGTGTCCCCATATGCTTTTCAGCATTTCTGTTAAAGGTATATCTATATCGCATATACAAATTTTTCACGTAGGTGTTTTGCGTTTAATTCGTCTTCCTGTACAATTTGTCAACACTTCGCTTCAAAATTGCATACCAGTTTGTTTTGGTTTCAAAGCCGTTTACCAGTTTGTTTCAAAATTGTTTGTTAATTGGTTGTTTCAAAATCGTGCGTGACTTTGCTTCCAAACCATATGGCAAATTGCTCCAAAGTCGTGTACTAATTTAATAAAAAATTTACGCCAAATTCATATCCAATTTGTATCCAATTTGCATGAAGCTCATTTTAATCATGTCCAGAAACGAATTAATTTCATTTGTTTGCCGAAATTGTCGAAACGTATAAATTCTCATGAAAAACAAGTGATTTGGGCACTACCTCTTATTTGAATATTCAATTTTAAAAGTTGCAGATGCCGTTAGAACGATGAACTTTCAAACGAGCTTCCAAAAACTAAATGATTTTTGCAGTGGCACAATGTACTTAATGACGAAGAAGTATACTCTATAGGTTTATAAAATAAAATGGTTTGGTGAAAACTGTTCGAAGTTTTTATATTTTTATAAGTTAGTTATAAGCTTGAAGTTGAGTTGTATAATTTCTTTTAGGTTTTAATGGTGAAAGACATCAAAATTATTTACGTGGAAAGCATATGCAGAGTAAAAACACTTTCTTTATCAGCTCAACTTTTGTACTATATTGTTGATCGGTTAATTGTC
>JAYJMH010019638.1:0-20035 GCA_036873815.1 Phacellophora camtschatica
CCTTCGGGTGTAGCTATTGAGAGAGGCACAGATGTTATCGGATATGAGAATGCTTCTTCCAAGGTGACAGCTTTTGCGACAATCAGACCAAACGCTTGCCTATCTTCCTTCAAAATAGAAACAGCCTTGATAGGTTTCTTTTTCTTTACAATACCCGTATTCAATTTCATTCTTTTTATTGGGTCGAAAAAACTTTTGGTACCCTTGACAAGCCTTTCCTCGACAAAAGTTAAGAAGCAATCATTGCCTTTGCGGGAAGCTTCCAGCATGTCTTTTAATATGCAAGATTCAATCTCTTCACCAGTTGTAATACACTTTTGAGGTCCAGATGAAAAGGGATCAACTCCGTACGAGTGTAGTTTTGATTTGAGGTCTGATACGTGCCGGAAATGTAGCATTTTTCCACTTTTTGTTGATTCTTTGTGCTTCGAAGAAGTTTTGATGTATATTTGCTTTCTTAAAGCCACTCGGAGCATTTCATGTATGTGTATTGTGTTAACCCAAGTGTTAACAGACTCTATGTTTGTGCTAAAGCCAGATCGAAAAGGTCCTGACGTCCCTTTAGCTTCCTTGTTGAACAGTTCAGTGATCAAATCTCCATGGATTGATGAAAAGGGTTGACTAGTAATACTTGCGCCCATTCCTTTGTCTCTAAGATCAGCAAATGGAGGATGCATATTTTGTTTTAAGTGGTTCAGATACACATTCTGATAACTAACATAACGTGCATAGTTCTGATTATCCAGTGCAAATGCAAGTGGCACCATTTCACGTTCGGCTTGTAGATGCTTTTCAACATCACAGTCTCTGACTGCTGACACAATCGATAGCATGATATTGACATCCTGCAGGTACGTGACGGTATATTTTTCCTCGCAACCTTGCTTGCAACTTATCACCTTCTTGAAAAGCTCTTCGAATTGTGGTAGCTCAAGTATTTTGCTTAGCGATAAAGCTGACGGATCTTTCCGAAGCCGATAAAAGGACTTCTTCCATTGTACTATGTGCAGCTGTAATGAAAAAGATAGATCATATTTCAATTATGCACAGGGTGAGTCAGGGAAAGACTACAAATAGAAATACTTTAATGTCGTAGTATTACTTAAGAATTGCAACTTACCTGTTAGCTGTTCAATTCTGTATTGAACCAAAGCATCGAAACATTCTTTATTCACACGCATGCATCTGAAATAATGTCTCCCTTCAAATGCGGAATCTGCAGACCCATCAGCAATGACACCAGAATCCACACACCAATCTCTGAATCCTCGGCAATAATGCCTCTTGTAAATCAGCCGCTGCATTACACGTAACTGGTGGAAGCCACCCATCAGCAAATTTCTGATAAAGATCTTTGTTCTTCCATACTATGTCGCACAATTTGGAATATACCATTTCGTCCGAATGCACAAATATGTGTGGAATCTCTAACTCATCAATTATCTGTAATAGTAAATCCAAATAATCTTTGCAGACGGGATATTCAGGATGATGAGTCGTCACCGACAAATATTCTTGAACACATGCGTTTATAAAGTGGTTTGTTGTTGCCTTTTTGAACGGTGTCCAGGATCCAAGCAAAGGAAGCTCTTCGCTATTGGATGTTAATGACCCAATAGATGACCAAGTTATGTTTTCTTTTAAAGACTGTAAAACATCTCTTTCTTTTCTATCAACATGCTGGGGAAATGTTGCTGGGCCTACACGTTTGCCAGGATGGTATCGCCCTGAACCGTCATTAATATCAATGTTTCAAAATCGCTGATCCGCCATGTTTGTCACGTGGCACATACTTTAACTAGCGATAACTCGATATCGGTAAGTCCGATAGTAGTGCTGTTTTATAGTTTTTTGTTTCTTTTTGGGTGCTTAACGAAATAGAATAATTTATTTTTCAATATTTGGGGGTAAAATTTTTGCTGACCGGAAATGCTGACATCATCAATCACGTGATTTCTATTGTTTTACAAAAGTGTTTCCAAGTCTAAAAATAATCGCGAATACCCGAATCCGAAATAAAATCATTGGTTAGGCACTTTGCCAGGTTGTTACAAGGAATTCCCTGTCTAATACAGCAAATATAACAGTAATTGAAATTGATAATAAAAAAAAGAAACCCTTTGTCCAAATTCTGTCAGGTTTGCGAGCTTTTGTAAACACATTGCAACTAAAGTCAGCGAGCGAAAAGCCATAGGTGATGGTGTTTCTAAAAGAAGTAATTTGTCGTCAAAATGAACATTTATTTTTCGAATATATCTCTACAAGGCATGGCGAGAAAATCGCAGGTGCAAACACACAATCTTAAGAATTCACATTATTTTGAATTCTAGCTTTCAATCTCCGTTCTTTGATAAGCCGTTAATTCACTGTCAAATGATTTTAAAATCAATATAAGCTGTACAGACTAGCTCTGAGGAAACACTAATCATAGTCTATCAACCAGACCATACGACACTATGGCCTAGGATCCTGTGACCATGAAATTAGGACCCTTCTGTATAGATACTGAAAAGGACCCTTAACACTGGAAGATAACTACATGGTCCAAAGGCAGAAAAATGTCAATACCTCATCAAACCAAATAAAAACCCCAGAAGTGCATGTCAATTTTCAGGAAGTCAGCAGTATAAAACAGCCCGGAGGCAACCAAACAATCATTTCGCACATAATTTGATGTTTATAGGAACTGTAATTTTTTAATTAATTTTAATGTGAATTAAATGTGCCTTAATTGTACTATTTTATAAGAAAAAGTTATTTACATTATATAAATTAAGTACAAAAAAGTTTGCAGGAGTTAAGAAATTGACCTGAAACACAATATATTTTTTTAAGGTAGCAAGGTAGCCAGTTTGCTAAAAATCATACCTAAAATAAAAATAATCCGGGTTAAAATCAAAGCTGTTTTTATTATCTCGCATGTAAATTGATTTTCAATTTTGTATGTGTTTTACAATTTGTTTTTCTACTCATATGATAGTTTTACTAAATATGTTTAAATTGTAAGTTGAATTGTAAACTACAAGACCCGTTTGCTGGTGATTAATGTATGAAATGAAATGAAATAAAATCGTAACTATTATGAGTCTCCTTTCAGAAAATGCCAGCCACAAGATTAATTTCATCTTCCAAAATCATTTATTTTATCTTCATCTTCCATTGCTTGAAAGTTGAAGTTAGACTTGCATTATAAAATTGTAAAAATAATATATGAAAATATATGAAATTTAGACTTGAATTATAAAGTTGTAAAATTAGAATATAGGAAGTTATACCGCTTATGTCCTGAAAATCCGCATACCTTTTGATGCCATTAACAAGAGCGAGCGGTGCTTCCCAGTGGGTATCTTGAGATTCAGAAGGTAATGCAATTTTTTTGCTGTTGAGCTATGCAGTTTCTCTTCAAGTGTTACGGGTCATTTTTATCATCTATACTTTAGGGTCATAGTCACAGGGTCCTGGGTCGTAGGGTCTGGTTTATAGACTATGCCCAGCCTAGGCGAAATAATAGCTGAACACACAGTACAAACAGGCAAAAAGAGCCTAAATTTTGGTTACCAGTCTGGCAAATGTTCTTATATGATACCCTTAGAAACAAAGCTTGGAGATAGAGGAAGGGAAATTTTATTCACTTTTAGTTAATTTTGTGGAAAAGTCATGTACAATTTGAGCCTGAAAGTTCTTCCATTTGTAGGGTTTTTAAGCGGGTTTCTACTGTATTGTTTAAAAATTAAATTGTTCAAAAATTTAAAAGTTTTTCTTCGTTTCTGTCATTTCGCAATTCCATAGCCCTACGAAATTGCAAGAAAGCGTCACAGGTTTCCGGAAAACAGTAAACCTTTAACTAGGAAAAGGATATGTACACATTAGTATCCACATACTTACATTGTCAATTATATCAACTCTAAAGAAGGATTTTGCAAAATGTTTTGTAATTTAAAAGAAGAAAAAAAGCGCCTTGGCCTCTCCAAAATTATAGAAGAAAACCGGTTGAATCAATCACTAAACAATGTATTATTAGATGTCCTTAAAAACATATACACTGGCATTCCGCAAAGCTGCCTATTCTTGAAGTGAGTTTTTCAGAAACACCGTTTACCAATTTACAAATAATTTAAGCATCAGTCAGAAGTCAAGAAGAAGCAAGAAATGAAAACAGTAGCGGGTAGACCGAAAAGTTCTACCGTTTGCTTGGCAATTTTGTGAAAATAACGGAAATGAAAATTTCGTTCTTTAGATTTTGAAAGTTCAAGTAGATCGAAAATATTTCTGGAAAGTCCATTCCATGAATTCAATGCCAATTGCGTGACGTCGATTAGGCAGATGTAAAGTGTAGAATAGCCAATGAAACGTTTTAGTCTTTGTTTTAGGTTAGCATGATTTTACCGTTCACATCTGACTGACCGATTTGACGCACTAAAATTCAATTCACGGAATTGACTCTCCAGATATGTTTTCAATTGATTTCAAAATCTAAAGAAACATAATTTTTGTTTTCATCATTTTGATGTTTTGGCATTATCGCAGAAGGTTTAGTGATGTATCTAATTGAGAATCATTTATTCGGGCATTTTTGGTAGCTATTTTAGGGTATAGTAACAAGCAGAATGTGCAGAATAGCTCGGAAAACAGCCGAACTATTTTGGTGGACCTAGTAGATTATCATAAACAACAAAAAGGCTTTTTAGCAAGAATTGCAGCAATATTAGACGTTGACAACACTTACCATCTAACAAATTGCAAACCTTTGGATTAAGAACTGCTGGGCAGATGAGACGCAGGAATATAAAAGCACTGCAAGAAACAAAAACATTAATTGAGTTGGCGCCGCGTCACTACAACCGAGTACAATGAAGAAGAATAAAATCGTGGCGTTAAATGAGATTTCAGTAACTTTTCGGATGCTTTTAAAAGAAGGTTTGGAAATAGGTAAAATAGGAGTTGCATATTTTGGTACAGAGAAATAGGATTTAAGTAGCTGAGAATGGAAAAATTATCCTGGAACTGAGATTAAATTAAAAAAAATTACATTTACGGAAAGAAGCATTCAAAAATAAAATGAGTATATGTTGGCCACCTTTATGCCTCAAAACTTTCAAGTTGATAAGTACATTAGATTTTATAGAAAAAAACTGGATATATAAATACACGTTAAAACAAGAGCACATACATTGAAAAGTGGCAAAGTTACATGGAACAACTCAAAAATTATAGATATTTTAGAAAGATGGTTCAAAATGGTATTCAATCCAAATAGGTTTGTCTAAATGGGATAAAAGATAAAGTACTGTTGGGAATGAGATTTAACATCTAATATATAATATCTAAACAATAATCCGAACTTCCTAACTCTCTTTTATGCCTATTTAAATGAAGCAACATATCATACAGAAATTGATTCTTTTCAAAGCCCTTTCAGTGATATATAAAGTGGTCCGTTCAGACCAAAATTCCCAGTCTGACTCTTCAACAGCTAAGAATACGATTTCACGTGGAAATGAAC
Organism: Phacellophora camtschatica; assembly: GCA_036873815.1. Classification (NCBI taxonomy): domain Eukaryota; kingdom Metazoa; phylum Cnidaria; class Scyphozoa; order Semaeostomeae; family Ulmaridae; genus Phacellophora; species Phacellophora camtschatica. The sequence goes on from JAYJMH010019638.1 coordinate 5,504, forward strand.
AAGTAATCAGAAGGTTCGGAATCGCATTTATTTGAGTTGTAAGATATGGAATGAGAAAAATCCCACAATAATATGTTGTCAACGCCGGTTAAATTTGTTATATTTTATTAATTTGCAATTTTATTTCGACAATGGGGCTTGTGTTTTGTCAATAATTTTTCATTATGTTCATATTTCTTATCATTACAAAACCTCTTTCAATCGTAAAGAATTTGAACGATTTTGAGATAAAGAAAAGATACTTTTGCAGTATTAATGGAAAAATTTGAAACAGTTTAATTTCTTAGCTTGGTATTTATAGAAGATTTGAAAATAAAACAAGTTTTAAATAAAATAAAAACTCAAACATTTGAACCTTTATATGATTTCTCAAGCCTAGAAATTTCTTGTTGAGTCCAACAGTAGTTTGAAAGATGGTTTCACAGTAAAAGAACATTTACTAAAAGTTGCTACATATTGCTAGATCAGGTAAATTAAGCAAATAACAGAGGAATACAATATGAGTTCTGCATTATATAATCGGGGAAAATTAGATATTTAAAGTCATTCTAGTAGATTAAAATTGTTCGTAGCTGCATATCTGCTCTTCAGCTGAAAGATGAACGCTGCAATTTTCTGCCAATAATAAAGCAATTTCCAACAAGAAATTGCCTGTTAAAATGTTGATCGATGTGAGCAAATCTTACGGACGTGCTACATATCAGGGGCGGCTGGGAGCAAAATTGAAGTGCTATTAATTTTACGATAGTTTAAACAAATATTTTTAGGTTATATTTAAGATTTCCAGTTGACAGTAACTGGATCTGGCAGAAAATTGCTATTAGACTAATAACACTAATAATCGCGGCCAGCCGCCCCTGCTACATATACATGTTATTGTTATGTATGAATATACAGTATATCACGCTATTAAGAAACAACTAAAAAGAAACCGAAGCAAAAGTCTACCTTTAAACTAGACTATATATCATTTTTGTAAAAAAGAAGACCTTACAAACAATTTTGTAAATTTGGAGAGAAAACGGTCACAATGTTAACATTTTGCTGAAGTTGTCATGATTAGTTGATGGTATTTACTGTGGAGCATTACACTGAGAAACTAGATAAAAAATAGAAATGGGAAATCTGACCTAATGAATCGAATATAATCCATGATGGCAGCCCAATGATAATATGCAGAGAATGTACAAACTAGGGGTACCACTTCTAAGCGTTTCGAAACTTCATACACAAATAAATTAAGAAACTGGGGATTAAGAACAATACAATGTGTTAGTGCTTTAGTTTGATTGTTAACATTTAGTCTAGGCCCGTATGGAAAAGTAAAAACATTTCTCAACTTTAAACAAAAAATAATTACCTCACTACTCTACATCGAATCAATTCTTCTTCAGGCCATTTCTGAGTAGCGACATCCTGCAGACAATGGAAAATATATCGAAGCGACCTGTAAATGTAAACATGTATATATATATATATATATACAATAAATAAATAAAATTAAAATTTCGCGGGAGAATAAAGTAAAATAAATGTCAAATAAGAAGTTTGAATCGTATTGTTAACGGTGGTTAACTCATTGCTCTTTCCAAACTGAAAACAAAGCGATATGCATACATTGAAAAATAAATATATTCTAACTCGTCCGTATCAGGGATTTGTTGTTTGAAAGCAAAAATATTTGAGCATAAAATATTTTAACATGACAATGTTTAAGATTCAAACACTTGAAAATTTGAGCTTCAAAAAAACAAGGACCAAAAACAGTTTAACTTTACAATGTTTCAACACAAAAAAATTTCAATGAAATTAAAGTAACATCTTTTAAACCCTTTTAAAGTAACATTTTTATTAAGATTAAAGTTAATAAAGATGTTACTCCAATGTTATATTTTTAGAAGTCATAATGATTATATTTTAATGACTATAATTATTACTAATAATAGACCTTCTTAAAAAGAGGTCTTATGGCATATTTTAGCTCTTTTTTGCATTTTGGATCTTGCTTGCTTGGGAGAAAGTAATTTGGTCTTCAGATTTCATCAGACATCACACAACAATGAAAATACAGATACCAGAAAATTGTTTTATTTACTTTATTTCCAATTCAGTAAAATTGTCTTTTAAAAGCATTGTATTCAATTTGATTTGTTATTCTATACACACAGGGTAACAAACATAACACAGCCCTGGTAACTTAAGCTAGGCCTAGTCCTAATAACTTTAACAAATATTCATTATTACTACCTCCAATCCAAATCCAGCTGTCCTCCACACATCAGCAATAATGGTCTGAGCCTAGTATAAGCTATAGCTATTCTCGTTGGTTCTCAGTTGACTTAAAACCTAATTGCACAGATGAAAAGTACATGCTTAAGTACAGATGAAAAGAGCTGCTTGTGAAAGTTTTTTAATCCCTTCTGTCCTCCAGATTACCAATTGTGATCAGTTGGGTGGGTTTTCCCAATCAATAAAAGAAAATAAACTGTCATCACACACACACACACAAGATGAACAATTTGATGAATTTTTAAAGCACCAAATTATTATAAATTTGCACTGCTGTTACACATGCGACTGAAAAGTAAGACGAACATCAAACATTCCAGGAAATGCTTAAACCATTTCTAACCATTCTGATCACGTTTTTTATGCTCTCAGTCAGTCTCATTGTGTATATATATGTCCCCTCTGCCTATCTAACGCCAAGGCATAACTTGAGGCCTATTATAAATTATAACCTTATCTGATGCAACAACCTTACAATAGTAGCACTCTCTGGCAAAATTTTGTTACATGGAACATTCAATAAATAAAATAGGAGAAACGTTACCCAAACAAAAGCCATTTTTCAGTTTCTATTTCCATGTCATCACCGTCAGTTCCCGCCATCAAAATCTGTGATACTCAACAACAACAACAGCAACATAGAAAGAACCCGCCATAGGGTACCATTGAGAAACTGACTTACAAGAAACCATTTGTCAAAAATTTCCAAATTACAATTAGAAATTGATTAAAAGAGTTCATTTGACTCATTTAACTGATGGAAATTATTTTTAATAATAGAGTGTATTGATGACTTTTCTATCACAATATTGGCAGCATACCTCCATAAACTTTGCCAAACGAGAAATCAAACAAGGCTGACTTTCAAAAGGCAGGTTTTTATGTGGTTACTGTGATCTGAAAAACGCTTAACTTGCTCAAATCTCTTTTTGTTGTATCAGTGTTTTTCAAAATATTAGAAAATGCTCACAACTAAACCTCTGTTAACTTGTCATTGTTTCTTGTTCAAATTCAAAAAGGTTTTTGCTAGGTTTGCATACCGTAATTTTGTTTGGATATTTTAACAAAGATGTGTTCGCTAGTAAAGATGGTTTAGAACCCCCAAATATCTCGGAAAGGCAGCCTTGCCCGCCCGATCTACGCCAAACACTAAGCTAGAAAAAGTTTATCCCAAAAAGTCTCTCGTTTGGTGACCATAGGTTTCCTTCCCCCTCTGGTCTATATTTCATCCCTGTTGACTATACTGTTAACCATCAGATGTAATTTTAAATATACTAAATTACAGGGAAACCAGTTAACAAATTTATAAATTAACAAATGTGAGATTTCTTAATTTGATGTGAGTTTTTATATTTGATGTGAGATTTCTAATTTAATGTGGTGAGATTTGACGAGACTTTAACTGTTTAGTTTTATGGTATAGATTGATAGGTCAGCTTTTCACGAATTTTGGAGGGAATTGCACAAAACGTTAGAATCACGAGATTGATATGGAATAAAAATGTAACTAGTTCATTTCAGAACTTCACTGAAATTTTCAAGAAAACAGGGAACAAGTTTTTTGAACACAAAGCAGACACCAAGTTGGTTTTGACCCCGGTTTAGTCTCGAAAACTCAACTTAAAATACTTGAGAAAATACAAAAGGATGCAGTAACAACAATTAACTCAATTCCAAACACAACACCATACCTAGGTATAACGTATGAATGTGGTCTTATGCCAATCATATACAGAATAAAATTGAAAAGACTTGTTTATCTATGAAAGAAACTAGACTAACAAGAAAGGTCTATGAAGAACAAAAACGCTTAAATTTAAAAAACTATTGGAGTAATGAAATTAAAAATGATCTAAAACAACTTAACATAAAGCTTTCTGAAAAAGAAATAGATAAATTAACAAACAAAGAGTGGAAAAATGTAATAAAAAATAAAATAACACTGTTAATAGAAAAAGATATGAAAACATGCAATAAAACAAAACTGAGACTCGTCAAAAATAACTGTTTTGGGAAAAAAGAATACATTCGTCACAAAAATGCATCAATAATATTAATGATAAAATTAAACATGAGCGATCTTAAAGCTAATTATAAAGGAAAACATGAGAATTCTCTTTGCAGGAGGTGTGAAGCCCAAGAAGAGAACATAAAACATCTATGGAAGTGCCAAGAATTCACAGGAATAACCGGACAAATCAAAGATATATTAGAAAATAATCCAAAAACACTCATAAAAATCAAAAAAATGATCGACACATAAATATAATAAATAAATAAATATTCAGGAAACCATACCTGTGCTACTGCTGCAAAAAAGATAATTGTAAACGTTGAATTTATTCTTATTTCTTTTTAGTATATTGTAGCTGCTCCGAAATGGAGAATAGGTTGCTACTATTACTATTATATAAAACATAATGTTGTGTTTCATTCCAAATCACCCAACATTCCGGAAAATGTTTTATATCTAACTCAAAATTAAGGCATTTTTCTACCTAAACATTATATACCCATGTTTAAAGGATTTACTGCCTTCAAACCCATCCATACCGGTGGCACATACCCGCACCAATATTTTAGGGTGTACCCTCCCCCCTGGATTGTGCTATACCTGAGGCATGTACAGATAGCCATGTGCTTCGCTCTTCATGTCTACACCAGTGGGGTAGGTTATTTTCGTTGGCTTTGATAAGTATCCAATGTCAACTGGCAAGAGAGAAACAACTTTTATCAAATCAACTTTGCCAGAGTCAACTTCTATGCGAACGATTGCGTCTGGAACGACAGGACTGTATCCTTTCATGTAAACATATTTTCCATTTGGTGAGAAAAGTATGGAGCTGGCAAAATAACCATTTGAATTTAAATTCTCAATTTTTCCTGAATCTTTGTGTATGATAGCAGGAACCTAAAAGCAAACAAAGGAACTATAAATCGCTTACATCCGATATATGGGGGTGATTTTTGAGAAGGTCGAAATATACATACTATAATATAATGTGTTATGACATATATTACTCTTTATTATATATATTCGTGAAACATTTTTAGTATTTTGTGAACTGGCAAAGCATTAAGGAAAAAAATAACCAAAGTTTTATTTTCTATAAACGTTTTGGAACAACATAAAATAAAAAACGAGCTTATATTCTTTTCATCAGTTGTCATATTATTTCATTAGTTATCATCAGCTATCTGCTACTATTTAACAAGAAAGATGGCATTGGACAATACAGTAAAAAAGTCTCATGCATTTGACTTCAGTGACCTTAATTAAAATGCCGTCTGATTGGCAAATGGTGGTATATTTATTGTACATTACCTTTTCGTTAATGAATGCCACATTTCCATTGTTGGCAATTGAAAAGAAATCAGCTCCAAGCTTCCACAGCCGGTCACCAAAATCGGTATCTTTTTCGTATAAATTTTTATGTGGGGGTCCTTCTTCGTAAATGTTCCACCAGTTTGTTTCATCAGAAATGAATAAAACGTTTCCACAAGGCGTCCATCTTGGGTGCATGACATTCACACCAACGTGACCTGTAACCTAACGGGTGAAACGGAAAATATCTTTATATGTATACCGACGTATATGTATAGCGAGAGATGAAGGAGAAATTATATATTGATTAAAAACAAATTTTAAAAATTACAAAATAGATACATTTCTATGTACCAGCCACAGCGGAAAAGAACACTTGGCCGTCTGGTCCCCACTATGGCTGGCACTTGCAATTCAACAGTACAAGATATAAAAACAAAACAAAACTAACAAAAATAGACATAAAGGGAGGGGTTGCTGCTTGGTGTTATGACATGATATACTGGCTGAGTCGAAAATTCCCGCCGACGTCCGGCACATCAAAAAATATCAATTTATTTTCAGTCATAAAATCAACCCCTAAAACAGTTTTTATTAAAATTTAGAAGTTAATCTATCAATGAAAACATATTTCATATGTCAAAAATAAGTCTACTATTGTAAATGTTCTAGTCATATTTATTCATCATTCATTTCAAATTTAACATTTTCCTCCAACATATGCTGCATCGCATTATTTTATTTTGTCATTTTATGTAAGTTGTCATAATATCATAAATTGTTGTTGCAAAAAATATGTTCACCTGTTTGGGTTTCTTCCTTTTGACGCAGATTGTTTCCAGTTCCCAGATTTTCACAGTCGCATCAGCAGATGAAGTTATCATGTACTTATCAATAAGAGCAAGGCCACGAACAGCTTTGTCGTGAATCTGTGTGTGAAAAAAAAAACGATGCAATTTAGAGCATAAGTTCGTGTAATCAAATAATCAAATCAATTTAATCATATCCTACGAAGACAACTGCTCGCATAAGCACTCTTAACACAAGTGCGATCTCTACATAGCCGACACCATCTGTGATAAAATAAGTGTTCGCATCAATGAAGTGTCCACTGTATTGAGATAATATAAGCAATCTCTGCAGGGAACATTTCCGCTGTCCGGTTCTTGGTATGTCTATAAATAGCTTCCACAATATTGCTGCTTACACCTTACAACCAGGCGTGCATTAAAACAAATACTTGCCCAAGATTACTTCTTTTTAATCCGAACTGAGAACTGAAAATTCCTTTTTGATTCGAAAATAAACAGAGGAAAAGCAGGAAAAAATATATTTGGAGGAGAAAGAGAATTAAAGGCACACTGTCACTGATGTTATTGACTAGATGATACCAAACCTTTATTCCTCAAGACTATTCTTTCTTTCTCGAACAAATGGAGTCAGATTGTTATCAAGTCATCAATTTCGATGTCCATCGAAATAAGTGAGGCTTGTCTAACTTCTAGTCTTTTTCATTCTTTTTTTATCGAATCAGCTCAGTGACAGTGTGCCTTTAACGTAAAGTTTCGGTTTTTCTATCTCCCCCCCTCCGCTTTCCTTCCTCCCTTTCTTTTTATCAGTTTCTCAGTTCCGTTTTCTCCGTTCATTTCCTTTTCTTGGACTAAAAAAAAGACAGGTTAGGCATCCGGAATCCCCATTACAAAAAGAGCCAATTCAAGTAACGCTTGAGTAATTTCACTGTGAACCGTTATTGGCATCATGTCATATTAGTTAGCTCATTGACATCAATATAAAAAATTCCAATCATTTTCATTTCTTCTTAGAAATTACTTCACTTTGAGTTTAAGATCGATATCATTTGTGTCTAAACCCGTTTCCTTAACCTTGACAATGCGATCAATACAACAGAGGCGGATTTCATAACTATAGTGAAATTGACAGTTTCAAAGTGATTATCTTTCGAGAACAAGGCAACAATCTCTCAACTGGAAAACGAAACCAAAAAATGTTGCGAAGGAGATGTATTCATTTTCCAGTTGAGAGAGTTTTGCCATGTTCTCGAGGGCTAATCACTTTAAAACTAATGTGTTACAAAATTCGCCTCTGTTGTATTGATCCATGTCTCTGTTCTGATTTCTTTTTTAATGTTGATCAACACATATATCGTGACATTAAACGCAGCAAAGGGTTACGTTTATTCGAAAGATCTGTTTAGGTTACCCACTGAAAAAAATTCAAAGTTGCACAAGTATGTAGATAAAATATCTGCAATGCAAACATTGAAAAATCTGTGTCTTGGTGTGCAGTATGGTCTGCTTGGTGAATGATCATCTTAATAGAAAGTCAGAAAATCACTCTCATCAGTGGAGTACTGCATTTTGGAATTCTTTAAGGAAGTGCCCAAATATATACGCTTTATTTCATTCTTTCCATGATGACACAAACAAATCCACGACCCTTCTTCGCGGGCACTCTTGAGAGTGATGGTCCGTCAGTAATCTCCCGGAAGTACTGTAGGAATACAGTACAAAATGGAGGGTAAAACATTAGATGATGAACTGAAATTGAATATTTTGCTAAATAAAATCAAACTTTTAAACATAAATATTTTGGGTGTCTCAGAGATACATTAAGCAGAAGGAGTGAAGTACAAATTTTTGAAAGACATGTACAAAACATGTAGAAAAGACAAACATGTAGCAAGGATAATATAAAGAAGCAAGGTGTTGCAGTCATAATACACACTGAAATGGTGTATTACTCCCAACCAGATATCAGAAAGGTTAATGAGTGTCACATTTGACTCAGAAGGAGGACCAATTTCTTCTCAAATGTATGCACCAGACTTGAGCTATAGCAATGAATTATCACAAAAATTATATGATAAACTGCAATGAGAGTTTAATAAGTTACTTAAAATAACAAATACATATTTTAGGGGGCTTTAATGCAAAAGTAGGCTCATTTGTAGATGATCAATGGTAAGGAATGAATGGGGATCTGGACCTACTACAATTCTGTGCAATAAGCAATCTTACAATCACCAACACGTTATTGAAACACAATGAGATAAGAAGAACTACATGGGTGTCACTTGACATGATTTCAAGGAATCAAATTGATTACATTAACGCACAACAGGAAAAGAAGCGGTATATAAAAAATTGCATATTATACAACTCGGGGGACATTGGTTCTGATCATTTTATACTGATAATGACAAATGTTGAAATTAAACCGCAAAAAAGGCTAGAGCAAAAACTATACCAAAGAGATACAAAGAAGATCAGCTTTGTGGGGACCAAGATCTCAGGCAGAGTTTCCAGATGAAAATTGGAGGATATTTTGGACCACACTCGAAACTTGACCCTGCTCATGTGTCGATTGATGAGTTATATACAAATTTCGTAGATGGTACCTGTAAGGCAACATAATCAGTAGTTGGCTTTAAAAGACCACAGGAAGTTGAAGGACTGAGATCAAATATAGAAAGTAATTTCCTAGAAAGGTGAAAAGCAAGAATATTAATGCTACAGAATCCTGAGCAAGCAAAAGTAAAGGAAAAGTACAAAGGTATTAACAAGAAAGTAAAATCTGCCGTAAAGTACCATAAAAAGCAGAGAATAGAAGAAAAGATAAACCAACTTGAAGAAGAATTTTGAAAAAAAAATATATAGTCATAATCTTTTTAAGTCTGTTCGACATTTGGAAGAAAAGCAGAAATGTAACTTGTCTGTAGTTAATGACAAAAGTGAATATTATCAACGTTTTGCAAATTTGGAAAGACCATTTTGAATCAAATTTAGAAAGAAGAAAATTTCCACACAACCCAACAGCGCTAAACGACTTACCATCCCCACCAGAAGGGAATGAGGACTGCGCCACTAAGGCAAGTCAAGTATCAACAGTTAAGCATATATATATATATATATAACATATGCCTTTTAAACAATCAAACTTTTAATTTCTCCATTTTTCACTACGCTTTTGCAACACTGATATGTAATGATAAATAAAAGTTTTCATAGGTATATACAGACTCCTTAAAGAAACTAAAACACCAGAAATTCAGTTGATATCAAATAAATAAGAAACCTTTTAAACTACAGTGAAAGATAAAGTTTCTCTTATGCTGCGGGTGCTTACTGTGATTGTGACATAAAGTAGCGTGACAACAAGAAGTATTTGGGTCATGATAGGTCCCTTCAAAAATATAATAAAACGTACCTTCACTGTTTTCACTTGCTTTCCTCTCACAGTGTGTATTGCTAAACCCTCTGACGTCACATATATTGCGCTGGTTGATGATTCGTGCGGTATGAGCTTTGAAGCAAAAATGCAATCTGTCTCGTGTTGCATATAATTCTCAATTGTAAGAATATTGCCAAATGATTGAATTTGAGAAACCTTAAGATGGAAGGCAAATTGAAAAGACACATTTATAAACAGTCTGTGATGTACAAGACAGGATTCAAATCCTTGATAGGTTGATCAGATCTGTTTTCTCCTTACCAAATTGAAAAACAATAACAACTAGGGGCATTGCGCAATAAATAAAAAATAAAAATGAATTGTTCTTTAACCTTTTCGTAAAAAATCGCCTCGCAGGTTAGTCTACATGCTATATCTGTTCATTAGAGCTCTTGAATATTGCAAAAAACAAAGAAGTTGAAGAGACAACTTTTGCTCCTCACGATATAAACAGTCCCAATGAACAGAAAATGACAAAGACATTAGATTAATCTACAAAAGTAATTTTTAGAAATACTTCAAAAATCACGCGTGAAATTTAGTTTACTTCATCAACCAAAATAGCTTTCAAACAATGCTGCATGCAAAGTGTAAATGTAATTCATTTCGGTCAGGAGAAACCAATCAAAGATTTGGAGGCTATGTTCTGGTATAAATAAAAAACAGTTTTTTGTCTCAACACTAGTTTCAATTGTCTCATAGAAACATGAACAGAAATTACCACCACCACAAAATTACCAATATATTATGAGCACACGCAAAACATTAAGAAAAGGGCATGGAATAAGTTAAGGACTAAGTTACGGAAAATTGCAATTAATCTAATAACTAATATATATAACCTAATAATTTCCCACCTTTCAATTTTTAATTTTCCATTTTTCCGCTCAAATGATGAACACTGTTGTATTTAAAAAATCATTAGGACCTCTTGAATAGAAAAGAGCCTTGAAATTAACTTAACCAAAAAAACATTGAATTTAATAATGTTGCTAAAAACCTTGGAAATGGTTGCTTTGCTGTATGTCTTCTTCGCTTGTTTTGAGTTTTCCTACAAATTGGAAGACATGACATTAATCGAAATTGATTCGTAAAAACAGTTAAAGAGGCATCAACGCAAAATTTTGGTCCCCGAAAATCGTAACAAAACTTCGGTTGCACGAAGTGTAGTCAAAATACAGTCTAAAAATACATTTACATTATTTGTATCCGACAAACAAGTCGAGAAACAAGCCCAAACAAGTTGAGGAATCAAATTTATGATAACCTACTATTTTTACGGTCCGATGCTCATCAACAATTGTATAATCGATTGTGCGATATCCGAGAAGATTCAGAAATTTCTCGGTTGACAATAATTATTGGGCTCGCAAAGCTCAGATTTTCGGAAACCCTCTGGAATGCTAAAAGTTCTTCTTTTTCCTTCTTTCTGCGACATTTTTGTTAAGAATCTTGTTTGTTTTGGTTGGACGATGATCGTGATTGTCGCTAAGACAACCAATCAAATCTACGGTTTTCGGTTTGATACGAGACCGCGCCAATATATGGATTCGCACGCACTCGCACTGTTGTTCGTTTCATCTTTCTCCCCCTAATTTCTGCCCCCGTTGTGTGTCAAACAAAAATGAAACTTGCTATAATTGTTTAAGTCTAAATCTCACACCAAAATGAGCAATGAAAGTTTTTGGCATTGTCCATTTTTTTTGCGTTGATGCTTCTTTAACTGCAGGTCATTATAACGTGGGATTACTTCTTGGGAGAAGCATTTCACCCCCGGATAGTGCCATATAACCCATTACGAAACAACATAAAACTCCCCATTTCCAGGAAGGCGGAACTTTATATAAATTTCAGATATTTCAACGTAAGTTTATTTAAGGAGATAATTGATATATGAGTGGTATACCTTAAGGGGGTGCTTAACTACCTGGTCATACGGAAGGAGCATCTTACAGCTTACAATTCAGGGAATATGGGGCACCTTACTCACATTAGAATTTGGGTGGTATTTTTTTCGCGCACAAGTAAATAAAAACTAGGCGTATTATGAAACATAGCTAAATGTAGCCTTTTTATTAAAATTTTTGCGCAAAATGAGTATTAAATAAAATAAATTTGACCAAGTGAGCAAAATTAAACAGTGCGAATTAGTAATCTCCACACTAGCTAAAAACAGGTATCTCGTTAGATAAGAAATGTTGCAACTAAAACATAGTTTATTGCTGATGAAATAATAAAATTTAAATTTAAAATAATTAAACCTGATTCGTTTACAATTTGTTATTTGCTCAGCCGCTCAAGTGCAAATGTAAGAGTTTGATAGATAATTTCGACAAAATGTTGTGCGCTGCTCCTTCAGTCTTCAGGCCAACAGCAACATTCCGCCTCCCAATCAAGGGAAGTTTCGCTGGAGTTAGACTGTGAGGCGGAATGTTGTTATTCGACTAAAAGATTGAAGGAGAAGCACACAATATTTTGTTGCCGGTATATTCGATTTGAAAGTTGAAGGCCTGTTATAGTTCAAAGCTAATTTCTGAAAATAATTATTTGAAAAAATTTACAACTCACCAAACGCTGCGCCAAAATCTGCACTGATTGCATGTGACAAAACTTGAAAATTCTTATTGCAAAAAGGTGCTAAATCATATCGTACTTTTTAATCCAAATGACCCATGAACCTGAAAATAACACGAGAAAATCAACTTTAGGAACAATAAAGTTTCATTTTATTCCCATTCCGTGTGACTGTACAAACCAAAACACGGAATGTAGGACAGGTAGAGCAAGAAAAAATAACAAAGTAGTAAGATTGGTCTTTACTTTTCCTAAACCCCGTGGAGAAACAAAAAAAACCCATCTGTAAACGATATTTGCATTCCACGACCATAGGTAGGCCAGTTAACATTATACGGTTAACGAGTTACCTGCTGGGTAAAAGTTATTTAATTATTAAAAAAAACGGAATGGTCTACTTATTAAAATTTTACCCGGAGAAAAATTTGTTACAGAGAAAATAATAAAGGATATTGATCACCTGCTAGAAAAGCTTCTTCTTTCATTTCAGTTTTAACATCTTCCTCAAAACTTTAAATAAGCCTCTGCAGTCTTCGCTTCTCACAGTCTTCGCCTCTGCAGTCTTCGCAGTTATCGCTTCCCGTTCTTGGTTGTTTGATTTCTCAAACTATCGTACGCCACATTATATTCTTTATTTTGTAACGTTTTTTCCATTCTTTTTATCACTTAATAACGGGTTTAACCCGAAAGGCCGTGAAAAATTATATACTATGTTCAAAGTACAATTTTTATTGCTCAATGTGTTTGTTTTTATTAAATTTATTGTACAACAAGCAAACATAAAGATTGTTCAATTTTTTGACTTCTCAAACGTCGATGAAAATAAACATAAAACATTGTTTGATAAATTACAAAAATGGACTGAACATTTTGTATTTCCGATGATAGTTATTTCAACTCAAAGTCGAGTGGTGTCGAGAAAGGGTGACCAAACCCTCAAACGACTGGATTTCTTTGCTGGACTTGTTATTTTTAAATCTTTTGCATTTTTTGAGAGTCTCGATATCGATCTATCGATTTTCGATTTTATGTTCCGCAAAACACGCCACAACAAAAATATCATTCAGTTGAAGAAAATGGGGATAAATGAACCCACGTTTGCTGCACTGGTCTAGGTAGAACGACAAAACGTTGTAAAATTCATTTAAATTCAACGATATAAATATATTAATGCTCTTGTTGATAATTTGTCACAAGTAAAATTCCTGTTTATGAAAATTCAGAGCTGAATTTCACAATCCGAACTCACTTGACTGAAACTGTTTTGTATATCTTTCGAAAGCTTGTAGGTTTGAGCTAGTTAGTTCAAATGTATGTGCTAGGTGACTTAAAAAAGACAATCGTTAGACGAGCTGTAGAACAAAAAGTAGGCGTCAGATTTCAAAACAGTGACCAAAGTATAATTAATTTTAAATTAAAAAAGGTCTTCATTCGAGTTAGCATCTAACCGAAAAAGTTGTGTTTTTACTTTAAGTGTATATTTTATCTGATAGCTTCTGAAACGTTTAAAACCTGTTTGCTCAGCCAGTATAGTATATATTTTCGGTTCCAAACACCATCAAAGCTAGAACACTAAGCAAAACAAACATTGTAAATACTTGACAATACGAACAAATTCAAAATCAACATGTTAATTAAAAAATTCATTTTTAAAAATTCAACAAAAACTAAATGAAGATACAATATAAAATATCCGAAGACAAGAGCGTGCATCTATAAAAAATTGGCACTATCTTTCCCTTATAAGTTAACCCTATTTGCACTGGGCTAATTTGAAGGTGTTCTGTTCTGTACTGAGGTAAGGGGGGTGGTATTTTCCACCTCCTAATTATCTCAACAACTGATAAAGATACGGTAATATAAAACTTGTCACATGACATACTCAATCTAAACATAACGGTTACGTTGCAGCTATCATTTTATTATCAAGGGGTAAAAAGGCCCCTTCTCCAGTGTAGGAAGGGTTAAATATTATTTATCGTTGTTATATACTTTGATCAAAAAAGTATTTATGATAGCCAGTGGCGAAGCTAGAGGTCCTGCTGGTCCTGCCCGGCAGGACTAACAATTTTCAAAGATTACAAATTTGAAAA
>JAYJMH010019649.1:0-20033 GCA_036873815.1 Phacellophora camtschatica
AAGGGGCGTGGTCCCAAAAAAATTTTCGCCTTCGGCGAAGGGCAGGACCAGCTCCGCTGGCCCAGCTTCGCCACTGCAGAATATTGATATCTTTATGAAAATGAGCAAATTGAGGACGTCACACCAGGAACTTATGCATTGGCCAAAACAGAAAATTGGCAGAAAAACTTTAAATTTCAGATGATCAATAGTGACAACCAAATTATACAGTTCTATTGTGTTACAAAGTCCCAGACCCTTTTGTTTATTTTGAGTAAAACTTAGTTTGTTACCATGGTAACACATTGAGCAAAAGAGAATTGTATCATCTCATTTTCACTTCTGTTCATCCAAATATAATACACTTTCTGTTATGACGAATGCACAAGTTCCTGGTATGACGTCGTCAATTTCCTCATTTGCATAAATATAACCCGAAAACTAAAAAGCTCAAAATTTCCTTGGATACGCCCCCTACTCGAGTTAGATGGTACTTCCCCTCTGGTATATGGGGCAAGCAAAAATTTTCCAATGTAAATGGGGATAAATGAGCTACTGACTTAGAAATATTTATAAAAAAAAGCTTTCGAAAACTGCAAGATTTTTTTAATATCTTATGCACCGCCTACGTACATTGTAATAAGTAAAACTCAACTGCAAGATTAAAAAACATTCTAATAAAGACCACAGAGGCAAGTTTGTCTAAAACACCTTTGACAAAAACGTTTGGGAATCTTTTGGAGAATTAGAGAAAATCGTTTCAGTGCATTATACCAATGTAATATTTTACAAACAATTGTCTCGAACAAATTTTAATTTTTCTCGGAAGCTCGAGATAGCAGTGTTCAACTCTATTTTAAACAGAATTAATTTCCAATATTCAATTAGTTTTGAATACTTTTTAAATAAATAAATTTAAACCGTTAAAGGAAATTTGTCGTCTATGGAAATCAGATGACTGCTTCCATGGGTGTACCTTTTGCTCCAAGGAGAGTGCAATTCGTACCAATCATTCTTCCATGCATTGTTTTCCTGTTCATTTGATCTTTAAACTCTCAAGGCGAGGGGGGACGAGGGGATCTCTTTTAAATGGCGGCAAATGCAGGACGACGGTTGCAGAATTGAACAAAGTACACATCTTTTTATAAGAAACCTCCACTAGTAAAAGTTTCTTAATTTTGGACCATTTTTTGCCAATTTTCAACAGTAAAAGTTTCTTAATTGTATATGAAACAATTTTATTCTATTATTATGCATTTTATTTTTTAGCAAAAACATTACAAAAACTGGGTATATATTGTACAGAATAAAAGTCTTCAGTGAATCAATCATCTAACATCATGTCCACTCTATTAAAATCATTAAGCATTATGTAAAATCTTCACTAAAACTTTCAAAAGTTTCTTAGCAATTTTTCATTCACTAGTAAAAGTTTGAATTTTTGTGGGTTTTACCAGTGAGTTTCTTATAAAAGGTTCTTATACTTATGAAAATATATGAATTTACAAGCATTTAGTCGATATCAATTTGGCCAAAAATTATGTCATATTTAACTCCTTTCACCCAAAAGCCATTTGTTGGGACTTAGTGGGACTTTCTGTGCCCTCAGAGATAAAAACATTGCTAAATACAAAAATTTGGGCTAAATCCAGGACCTTTGATGAATAAGGAACATGAACAGCGACGCACTTGCAACTGCTGAATGTGGCCAATTCACGATGAAAAATATTATTAAAGCTTCTCACATCTTATTTCAAATTGGAAATATTTATATTGCACTAACATAAAGCTGTGGAAATAACCAATAAAATACAACTTTCAAGCGCCCAGATACTCTATTTTCCACGATTTTTTGTCATGTTTCATTTTCTCTTCCATTTACAATTCAGCTGATAAATCGACGAAAAAACGATATTTTCGTGTGATTAATCATACTGCTAGTCAATCAGGTGCTTGGTGAGTCTGTATTGTCTGTGCTCTTAGAATATACCTTTATTTTATGTGAATATAGTTTTTTGTTGAAATGTATAGGTGAACACTTTTTATTCCATGTTGCATACATGACAAAGTAAATAGTTTAACAAACAGCGAAGTAAATAAAAATAAATTCACCTTTTCGCGCTAAGGCAGCCATCATTGAAAATTATCAGACATTTTAAATTGATACCAGACATGGATTTTGGACTGTTTTTACTAAGTTCAGAACGGAAAGATTTGAATTTTATACAATAAAATGACCGCAAAATTTGGTAATAAAATTAACCCTTCGCACCCGAATTTCAGTTTCATTTCAGACAATTTCAGGAAAATGTCATCTAAATTTCATTTTGCATGGGGTAGCACTTTAAACCAACTTAATCCAAGAGACAACCTTACATTGAAATATACGAAATTCATGTATGTCCGTATTTACCTCCTGGAAATATGAAGTTTTATGTTATTTGGCAATGGGTCATGTGGCCCTTCCAGGAGTGAAAATTTGATAAATTTCCATAATGGCGGCCTTACCACGAGAGAAGATTGGAATTTGCTAGACTGGCTGCACCAGTCGATTTGTGGCTATTGGATTGAATTGCTGAACGGTAACAAGCGACTGGTAACCACAGAAGAAAAACGTTGGACTGCTGCAACCAATTTTTGTCGCACCGATCAAATTTTAGAAGCTATAATGGATTGGTTTGATTGGTTAACTAAAACTTTTTCTTGAAACAAAGCTGAGTTAAACTATGGAGAACAATGAGAATACTTGCTGAAACGAGGCATTTTTCCCGAAACGAGGCGAACTTTTATGACCAACTTTTTTCCAATATGGTTGCCAGTCCCTTGTTCACAAAGGGACTGGGACTGGTGTAGCTAGTCTAGATTGTATCTTGATGTTTTGTTCTTTGTTAGTAAAACCGCGGATCAAATAGACTTGCCTTTGTCTTCAATGGATTCTACATCCGTTTCGGCTCCACTTGCATTGTTTTTCTCACTTTCTGCATCGCTCTTCGCTTCAACTTCGACGAAACTTTTTGCGATAGTGCGCAAAAGGATACCTTCATCCTTTTTGGAGCCATCAGACTTTTCGACTGTCATTGACAGGAACAGTTGAGACTTTGACACATCTTTGCCAAGCAAGATACGATAAATCTTAGGCCCAAACATGCCAAGCAGGGAAATTATGCCGATGATGTTACTGTAATTTGCAATTAAGAATGTTTGCGCAAAGGGGTTGCTGCTCCTAATTTTTACCCACAATAACAATGGGAAAAAGATTGCCCACAGTGCACAGCTAATATACATGGTAATAACAATATTTGATGCTTCATTGAAATTTTTGGGAAACTTGCGCGATTTGAATGCATAAAATGTGCTGATTGCCAGGATACAAAGTGGGGGTATTAAATTCACGCTTATGGTTGCAATGTCTGCTTCGCAGAGGTCAGCTACCATCTTGTATTCTTTGACAAGCACGTGATTTACGATTGGCGAATCACCAACAACCCACATTATAAATAACAGCAATTGCAAAGCTAACAGTCCAAAACATATAAAAATTTGAGATTTGGCAGTGACAAATTGTGGCAATGACGACATTACGTGAGCTGCTTTGAAGATCCTGTATATCCTGTTTGTTTTCAGCATCAAGGGCGTGTAGCAGGCGGATAAACTGATTCCGAATATAAAGCGCCTTAGGCCACATCGAATTGGCGTGGGATCCAGCAGGAAAATAAATGGAGACATAAAGCAAAGAAATAATCCAGCTAACATGAAAAAGGAAAGTTCACGACTTGATGATTTGACGATTTGCAGATCTCTGTATTTGATAAAAAGCGCGAGAACGAATGTGTTTGCTATTATTCCGATGGTGGATTCAAGAACAATGGTCATTGTTAGATTCCCATAAGTTCTTATTTTTAATTGATCCAATTTTTTGCAGGAATCTCGGTTTTTGTTTGGTAATTTTAACTGGCCACAGGAAATGCATAAATTAGCGTTTAAAATTTCGTTTCGTTTGCAAGGCTGGCAAGCAAAACAGCATTCTTTTGTTTTGCTTTGAATCTTTCGTTCCCCGATTCCACACGGTTTTGAGCAAGTCGATTCTGGTATCTGTTTTGTTTTATGACTCCATGTGATCTTCTCATTTCTTATTTCCAGCGTTGCATTTTTGCTTGCATTTGTCAGCTTCCACGACCCAACTTTCTTGTAACCGTTGCCATCAAAATTTATGATTTCTATATCCCTGTAAAGATTTCCATTTTTATCAAATGGAACTGAATTGTTGAAATCGTCATTGCAAAAACTATCCTTCACGAGGTAGTGTCTTGTC
This sequence comes from Phacellophora camtschatica, assembly GCA_036873815.1. Classification (NCBI taxonomy): domain Eukaryota; kingdom Metazoa; phylum Cnidaria; class Scyphozoa; order Semaeostomeae; family Ulmaridae; genus Phacellophora; species Phacellophora camtschatica. Next base: position 4,292 of record JAYJMH010019649.1, read on the forward strand.
CACGAACGAAAAATATGCGTCTTCATGCTCTTCATAATCGTTTTGGAGCAGTTTTGTTTGTAGGATTTTTGACAGTACTGTATTGCGCATCTGAGTGCGTAAGCATACGCCTTCACAGCGTCTATAACGGCCCCCGCACGAGCAAACTCTGCATAGAAATGACTTGTTTCTAAACTTTCGTTACCTGTGCAAATTTTCTTTGTTGAGTTGCTGCTGTTGCTCAATTTACAGTTGAATACTTTCTGCCAGAATTCATTGAACCATGTGTAGTTTCTGGAGTTTAGGTTTAAAGACTTGAAATGCTTCAAGAACCTGCCATTGTTTGTGTTGGCATAGTTTATCAAAAGGGCTCCTTTCGCAGCTTCTTTAACGCCTCTGACGGTCTCCATGTTTGCAGCCCATGCCGAGCTAGACAGCCATGTGAAATTAGATTTAGGCCCAATGGCGTTCAACAGAAGATTCGTGTCGTAGACACTTGTAAATAAAACGACTGTCTTGGCGTTCATATCTTTGTTCAGATTTTTAACAACACTGTCAAAATCTGACCTGGTTGGGTGTTTTGGCAAAACGTTTCGCGAAGATACACAAATGCCTTCCGAAGCAAGCATGGAGATAAAAGTATCCATTCCTTGTTGACCGTAGTTTCCATGCGAATTAACGGTGGACACATACTTCCAATTGAAATGTTTTAAAATGTCAACCAACGCACGGACTTGTGGCTCATCATCAGGAACAGTGCGATAAAAATTATAGTACTTCTCCCGATCATTCAACTCGATACTTGTTGCCGAATAACTTACCGCACCAACGAAATAAACCGCGAAAGTCGTTGCCGATAAAATCGCATCATCAGAAGTCTCCGGACCAACAGTTCCGACAAATCTGTTAGAGTTAAGCATTAGCACTATAGAGTGTCGTAGCTTTGAAACAGAGTGACAAGTATCGGCAATGCTATAGCCTAGTTTGTATCCAAGTAAAGTCTCATTGTCGGCATTAATCTCGTCGATAGCAAATATCATCGCCTCCATTAAGTAGATTCCTTCTTCGGTTATTTCGCCACAAGCCCAATTGTGAGGTCCCTTCGAATGCACGTTGAAGAAACCGCCTAGAACTATGTCATTGGGGCCATTGTTTTCGGTCACCATTTTTGTTGCTATAATATAAATTTAGCATGAATTAATTTACGTCATTTGGAAAAACAGTAGATTCTTAATGTTTTCTTTACTGATTCTCATTTTGTGTGTGCTGCTGCGTAATCTGCAGCTCCTCCGTAATTTGCTTTAACGCTCCTCCGTAATTTGCAGTAGCAACAAAAATTACTTTAAAGAACAGGCATAACTACAATCTGAACTTTACACTCTCAGAAATAAATGCATTCAGGTTTAGGATACTATTACTTTTTGGGAGTTTTATTTATCCAAGTTTTAACTTTCGGAATAGTCTCAACTCCTAGGCATATAAAATCTTGAGACCTAAAAGATGTAGCGAGAAACGGAAACAGCTTTTACATGTTTTGATCGAAGGCCTTTTAAATGAGAAAATAAAAATTTTCGTGTCTTTTAAACAAAAAAACAGACCTAACCGCAAGCAGTGCCAATTTTTGGGAGTCTCGTTTTCAAGTTCAAGTTTTATCCGGGGACCAAGAAGACTAAAGTCAATTTTCACCAAAGAGTCAATATTTTTAGAAACAAATTTATTTCCTTGTTTCCTTATGGTTTTTTTCGAGTGCAGGGGCGATTTTGACACCCGGTCATGCCGTAACGGGAATGCCGTGAATGACGTCAAAAGCTGAACAGAGGCGTGAATCATTGCGAAAGATGAAAATAGCTAAAAACCGCACTTTAAAAATTGATAAAACCTGCAAAAGTATTCTAAACAATTTTCACAACGAGAACCAGGAAGCAAGGAGGAATTTATTCATGCAAACTATTGATTTACACAAGGTTTAGTTGCCAGTTAAAAACAAAATCTTATGACATGACGCGACATGACAGATGACACGAATCCATCTTTACTCAGCAGCAATTTTCATTCCCACGATTCGTGGTTTTGACCCCCTCCCTCTCACCACCCTCAACATTGCTTCCAATCCAAAATAAAAATGAAAAGAGATCAGGCTGATAAAGCTTTTTACTGCATTTGAGACAGTTCTCTTTCACAAATAAAAAGAAAACTTTGATGATTTGCTTATCCAAAAAAATTGTTTACTCTTAAATAAGAAAAATGAAAACATACAAGGGTTTTGACGAAGAGTATCTGCATGATTTATGATGATAACCAAAACGAGGAATTCCAGTTTTATTTTCAACAGCTCCTGCAAATAGAAATGAAAGAGAATTTAAAAAATATTTTTTTTTAAAAGTTGGCAATAATTGTAAACAAAATGACATAGAAATAGCTGGGTATACCTCTGCCTACTTTTTGGCAACAAAATCCCCCAGATTTGTGAAATTGTTTCTTGTCAGCGCCTCCATTGCTGATGTCGAGCATATATTTCAGTCCTTTTTTCAGACGCTAATACCCAAACATATGTGAAAACTGAAAACGAATGAAAACCGAAATAGTCTTTGATTTCCGAACCAGGTGGCTAGAATCCCTATTGTCCACGTGTCCATGTGTTCTCAAGCTTTCAAAATTTGATGAATGTTTTCAATGTTTTATATCTTGCGTGAAGGAGATGGCCGGACAGGACTTTTCTCCGCAAAATTACAAAAAGCGATATTTTTAACGTGATACGTGAAATTCAACATTTCATTCCCGCGATTCGTCATCCTTATAACCCCCTCCCGCCCATTAAACGCCCCCCCAATAATATACAGTATCATCGGAGCCGGGAGGGGGGCTTGGTGGGCTGTAGCCCCCAATAATCTCAAGCAAGAGCAGTATGGTGATTTAAAACAATTGATCAATTAAACCTTTGCTCTCCATTGTTTTGAGAACAATAAGCCCCCCCCAATCTGCAACAGCTTCCGACCGCACTGGTTTACACATTAAATTGAAATATTTCGTCAATTAGAATTAATCAACCTTTTAGACTCAACACTGATAACGGACAAACTGAACCTTTGGTCAAGTCACACGAGTTTAATTTTATTTTGGGGGTGTCACTGTCAGGATCACGCCACGAGTTTAACTTTTGCCAAAGCACAGAGCCTGATGAGTTAATAAAAATAGTTGAATAAAACTCTTACCATGAGTGTTTCTTCTTTCCTTGAAGCAAATTCAAACGCCTGAACTACATGTTTGTGCTTTTTCAAACTGCACAGCGTGGTTTTCCTGCTCTCAAAGACTGGACAAAATCAAATTGTTGTCAACAACACCCGCTAACACGTCATTTCCTCTTGTTTATTTGTTTATTTTCATCCAATTTCACATGCTGTGTTGATCCAATCAGTACAATATAAGATGTTTTTTCCGGGTTACTCCCATCCACTGTTTGATTTCCCAGGTGGAAGCTCAAGCTTCATTATCAGAACTTTAATACAATTTTCTGCATTTTCTGATAGTTCTATGACATTTCTGAAATTTTGGCCTACAAATTCAATTTGAACGCCGCCAAGGCCGAAGTAAAATTTGTCTGAAGTTCGAGCAAACGTTTTTTTTTATATACAGAAAAATATTTACAATATAAGCTACATTTTACTATACTTTCTAATTACAACTATTCGACACTGCGGGTACGATACCAAGAGGAGCGAAATGACACGACTACCCCCATTGTTACATGAAACAAAATGAGGACAATACAAGAACACTACGCAAAGAAAACAACGAGGGAACAAAAACATAGACACCTAGTAATCGTAAATTAAAGAGTTTAAACTTTAAACTCAAAGAAACGTTGAGGATAGTTTCAAAGCGATGATGGCATATCATGAATTTTGATTAACTTTGTACCTCCATCTTTCTCAAAAATGCCTTGAAATTGTGTTTCAGGTCATGTTAACATTTACACGCTTCGTTTCTACTCATAAATATTTTACGTAAATCTCAGCCCTGACTTCCTCACAAAGTCACTGTGTTCTTCAAATGAAAAAACAAACCGGGACGACTGCACCGATGATTTGGAGAAGTTGTTTTGCTAAGATTTCACTGGTTACCGAAAAAATTGCTGTTCCGTTCATTGGTTGTTCGAAAATTCAATTGTCCTTCCGACAGAGTTGTTTACAAAATGTTTCGTATTTCGCATGAAATCGAATCAAATAATTTACGCATCATTGATTTTGTCTTCTTTAATTTATTTATGGGCTGCTGCCCCCATTTCAAAGTTTAAGCCTTCAATTAATGTTTTCACAAGGCGGATTTAGGCCCGCCCCTGGTTTTAAGCAGAATGAAACAAAATGTGGAGGAAAAGAAAAGAAAATAAATTGATAAAGTCTGGTCCGCTAAACTACAGTCTAGCCACCAAAAAACCTTTGGACTTGCCCCAAGTTTATTTATTGTTAATACAAATTGAGAACTAAGAATGTCTTTTTTATCCAATAACAAATGGAGGAAATTCGGAAGAAAAAATGAGGAGGAGCAAATTTGTCATACTCCTCCTCAGCTTCCTTCGTTTATCTCAAGTTCCTTGAGTTCCTTTTCTGCGATTTATCTTAACCTTCTGATGACTTTCTGCGATTTATCTTAACCTTCTGATGACTGTGGACGACAACACTTCCTTATTTTTTAATTTTTTGTTATTGTTTCCACAAATATGTGAGACACTTGACGTCAGACTATATAATGGCAGGATAATTCCATCAATTTCTGCTTGATGTTCTACGCGACAACAAACAAATACTCACTGTATTTTTTGGGTAAAAATTTTCTTTATTGTCTGGTGCCTTATAACCTCTCTCTCCCAAAAAAAATATTTTTGAAAGAGAAAAAATTCTTTCTTGTTTTATCCTTCCTTTCTTTACAGAGGTTTATTTTTGTAATTTTTGCTTTTGGGGGAGTTGGAGGGGGGCTACCCGTGGAGAGAGACAGGGAAAGTACAGACAAAAACAAAACGCAGTTAGAACGATTATTCCCATTTCTTTGGTGATAATTTTTATCATTCTGTAATTCATATGTTCTTACGATGATCTGTTAATGTGATAATCTAATGGCTTTTTGGGAACGAAACCATGTAAAATTATCTATGTTTATTTTTAATGCACATATGTAATCTAAATGCCTATTTTCACTGTACTAATGCCTATAATCCAAATGTTTACCTATTTTAGATCAAAACTTCGTTTGTACAGCAGATCTTTTATTTTGACACTCATATTTTCAACCAATACGAATGGAAGCACACTGCTGAACGTTTGCAAATCCGGAATTAAGGTAAACCCTTTCATTTATTCATGCTCGCATCTATACTGACGACACCAGTTTGCAAACAATTATAATATGTCGAATGATGACATTGGAAAATATGGCAGTTGTGGTATTTACCATGATGCATTGCGTTTTATTATTGAATTTCACAAAACGGAGTCTCATTCTCGTGGACATATTTAAAAAGGAAATGCTCTGTTAATACCTGAGTCTCCGGTATTGGAACGTTCTTATTTAGGGGGGGGACTACATTTTACAAACAACAGTTTGCCTGCAACCTCCGAATTGGATAGTTTGCACTGTAGTGGATTTTTCTAACGGTCGCGGAATTCCACATTCCCAAGTTGAAACCGATTCCAAATAATTTTGTCCCGATTTTGATATGTTTGATCTAGGGTAATAGTTTGAGCATCCATCAGCTCTTCAGTAGCAATAACTACAACGATTGCAATTAATATAATGTTTGGTGCTGAGTGTATTTTAAATTATAAAATTGAAAGACCAACCTTTGATTCCTTTCACTTCTACTGTTCATATTGATAATCCTTATTATTATCATAGCTTTAGACTTTATTATTCAGTATTCCGTAATATACTTTCAGTATTCAATTCAATTCATTGAGATTCAATCATTTTAAATTACAGTAATAAAAATCTATATAATTACGAATGCTAAGGACACTTAAAAAAACTCAACAGAGCTATCGAGCCAAGTGCACTTTTCTACATGCTTACAATGATTAAACTATCCCAGCATACACATTGAACTGAATATATAAACGCAACAACAACATCAAGAGTAAATCTTTTGCTTTATAGGATATGAGATGCAAGTGGGCGGAGCTGGATTTATGACATAGTGAATTGATTTTTGATCAAATTTTCTGTTTGATTAAATGTTAGCTTTAAAAATTGTGATTGAATCAGGCCATAGAATTGAAGTGACGTCACCTCCCAGCTTCCATCCCACCTAGACTGGCTACCCTATTCACTTTATTGAATTGAATTGAACAAGCGACTGGTAACTTTACGAGCAAAAATTTGGACATATGCGAAAAAAATTTTGGTCGCACCTATCAAATTGCAGAAGCTAAATTAGAGTGATTTAATTGGTGAACTAAAACTTGATTAGCTAAACAATATAGAACGAGGGAAATGTTTGCTGACTTGTCATTTTCCCTGAAATAAGCGAACGTTAATGTCCAACTTTTTCTGATACGGTCACCAGTCGCTGGTCGGTGTTCAGCAATTCAGTTCAATAGCCAGAAAGTGACTCAATTCAATTCAATTCAGCAATTTAAGGCAATAGCCAATCTAAGTCGAGATAAAAACACATCATATCTTTAGATACATGACAAACAACAGATGTAGATTTCGTTCTTCAAAATTTATTTTGAAATGTGCATTTTAAAAACAAATAGTATTTGTCATATATCTAGAGATGGTGTGATCTAGTGTGACACTAGACTTGCTCAAAGTATATTTCATTTCGCTAATCAGTAAAAAATAAAAAATATGTAACTTTGGAGGAGAATATAATAATTTAGTAAAGTCCACGATGAGTGCTGCACGTCGGATCTGTTTAGATTCCAGCCGCGATGTGAGTTTAAATAATATTGAGTAATAACTCCGCAAAATGGTGTGAAGAGAATATGTTTCTGCGGAGGAAAATACCCTGCGTTGGAGATAATTTTATGAGGTCTTCTCCTCCGCAGGGTATTTTACTCCGCAGTAACATATTTTTTATTTTTTACTGATCAACGAAACGAAATAGACTTGGAGAAACAACAAAACGAATCACCATCTCTAGATATATGACAAACACTATTTGTGATCTGACACTTTCTGCTGTCATTTAAAACGGGCTATCTGAAAACATTCTAATGACAAAACGTTTCAAGCTCTTCTTTTCAAAATTTCATTTGGCCCTTCTGTAATCGTAAATTAATTGCTCGCGAAATGAGTCTTTCATTTGTCATATCCTTAGACGGTTGTGTTTTCTGTTTTCTTGTATTTACTTTTGAACAAACGTGAAGGTTGGTACAGCTGCAAAAGAAATTAAAATATGAACAATTTATATTTACTCTAAGTTGTAAAATATTTGAACTCGTAGTAATAGGTAATATTCATTACCGTTAACAGGTGTATGAGGAACATTTTGAGCTATCTACAGATGTACAGATGCTACTTAGAGTGACTACGACGTTTGAAATTCGAACAATGCTATGTACGCCTATCGTTCGATTTAATTTGAACGCTTGCAGAATTCATTGAAAGCCACTGACGTAATATGGAAGCCAAGGACTCGGTGAGTAGCTAAGTGTCTAATGTCAATTTTCTCATTTAATTCATATGTAACGATATTTTTCTTCGAATTTAAAGAATCGAAGACAGGGCTGGCACTTTTACATTTTATATACAGCTCAGATCATTGATTCATGTTTAAAATGCATTCTTGTACCTATAAATGATGCCCCTCAGTTTATGGATAACTAGGAAAAAGCCCTGTATGCCAGGGCGAAATATTAGCAACCAAAATATTGTTGGGTTTATCTTTTTTTTTGCTTCTTTTTTTTTTATCTATACTTCGTCGCAAGCATCCGTGGATCAAACAGCTTGCAATAATATGTCCTTTTCTCAAAGCACATTATAAGATGGATAGGCTTGGGGTAAGATGGGTATTAATAATGTATACCACATTCATAATTGCCACCAACATGTTCTTTGGTTGGAACTATCATTGGAACTATCCAGTTTGATATTGTGGACGTTAATTTGCAAGTCCACAGCATTGCTTACTTTACCCCCAGCATAGCAATCTTCCCCCCCCCCTCCCCACCACCCTCCCTGGTAAACCCTGTAAATCATGGAAAATTTCAGATTTTTAACCCTCCACAGTCAAAATCTAGAACTGAGATTTTCTCTTAATTGTAACAAAAGTAATGGGTGTGGCTTAAGTGTAACATTAAATCTAAGAATAGCATTCAAGAGAATCTTCCTTATTTCCCGCAAACTTCTTCCGGCCAGTGGTCGAGCAAGTGTGACAGTCATCAGTGGCGTAGAAACCGTTGCGCCCAGGGAGTAAGGATGGGTTTTAAGGCAGTAAATTCTCTAAACATGGGTATGATTTTAGCAAAAATGCCTTAATATTGGGTTTGATATTAAAAAATTCTCCTTAATGTTGGGTGATTTGGAATGAAACACAAGATTATTGTTGGGTATACACAAAAAATTGAACATTAAAGATGGGTGCGTTTATTAAATCTCAGCGACACACTCCCGTTCGACCGTGAGACATGTACCCCCCCTTTAATGCTTATTTATTTTTCAGTACTTTACTTACAGGAGTAGAGCCAACGGATATTTTTGAAACTTTGTGATTTTACATTATTATTCTGCACTGCACAATAATTAAATTATAGCTAAATCCACTCTTTACAATTCAGTATCTTTTACAGCATCTATTATTTACGATCTACGATCAACAACGATGTCATATTTCGTGTTTTGCCGTTTTAGTAGCTGCGGTTGAATTAAATAGTTAGAATATTTTCAAAACGGACAAGAAAGCTTGTATACAGAGTCAAAATTATGTCACCTGGAGAATGGAATGCCGGTTTTTTCAATAACACAATTTTCTGTGAGATTGGTTTCATTCATTTCTGCTTTAAAAACAAAACACCTATTTATGTTAAATTTAAATAGAATGATACTCAAAGAAAAATTCTAAGGGATCCGCTTATCTGGCCACCTAATAATACTTTTTTCTGATTAATAATTCACATTTAATTTTACTTGTTCTTATCGCTCATTCCAGAAATATCGTTGTTGAAATAAAGCTGATACAAAGGCAGTTGTGATTGTGATTAGTCTCAAGCATGTCGTGATTCACAAATTTTTACGTGAAGCATGTAAGTATCGAGTTTAATTGATCTTCCTTATTATTCCTTATGTTTTTCATTTCTAGGAATACGTAAATTTTTTAAAAACATAAAAACAAGATGATTTTAGCCGAGGCTCGCCTTCTATTTTTTTTCAGTTCTTGAGAGGGTCAAACTGTTTTAATGTATGTTTGGGTACAGTGTATATCGTTTATGGACAGTCATTCAGGGTGTAGTTGGGGGGGGCGGTCCCTCCTTGCTTTCAAGAGGGACAGAGAGGGGGGCAAAAGGGAAAGTGCCCTTTTTATCAAAACTCGCATTCTGTTTTAATCTATATGTAATAAGAAGGTTATGGTGAAAAGGTGGCCATATCGCCCCACTGGTGCATTGCAGCTGAACGTCCCCAACGATCTGCTCCTGACCTTGACGTTTTTGAGCGCGGAAGTGGTTTGCTTGCAGACCAAGCGGCCGATTAACAAGATTCCGGCTCACGCAAAGGAGAAGGAGAAGGAGTGCAGCTTGCTCCTTGAACTTCAAGTCTGGGCATGAGAACTGGCAACCCTTTGTTTGTATGACAGCCACGAAAGATTAATACGAGGCACAAACAAATCACTGCTGCCATAAACCCATTTGGGAATACCTGACAGTAATACTAAGATGTAGGTAGCTCTAAATTCAAGAACTTGTTCAGGCACTTGCTGCTCCAACAAGTAGCAAAAAGGGCGTGTAGTTGAGGTTAAAGACCGAGGAGCACTTGTTCACAGCCTCAGCATGGGGAAACGTTTCTCAAGCAGCTACTGGCAGCAGAAGTTCATGACCATCATTGGCGATTTTCATGCTCGTCTTGGACTGATAGAGGCTCTGTTCACTCATAACGAGAAGACAAATGGCAATGGAAAACGCATGTTAGAGATAATGGAGGACTACCACATGTTGGCAACTAACACATTGTTTCAGAAAAAGAGAGCTAAGCTGTGGACGATGTCCCCACACAACACGACGTATCAGATTGACTACATCATGACACGCTGGAATTGGAGGAAGAGCGTCATTAATTGTGAAGCATACAGTTCCTTCAATACACTCGGATCGGACCACAGTAACTGCTACGGTAAGTATGTATGCTTATGAGAGCCAAAGATAGGCACCATGAAACGTGCAAGCTTTATCAACACGCTGCGACCTTACACGGGAGCCAACAGTACTGAGGAGTGTTAATGCTGGACATAAAAGTTTTAAGAGGAATAATCCACAGGCTCTCGCGTTGGATGATCCGTGCTCTCGGAGCGCATCGTCATCATATGAAACCTTATTTCTTTATTATCAACAATTAATCAATTAATCAACAATTATTTTCAACAATATTTCTTTTCAACAATTAATCCCATTTAGCGACTGAAACTCCCTTGAAATCAAAATGCAGTTGTCTTTTTGTCTTATCATTCAGACAAAATTTAAAGATTGTGTGTTGATTATGAGAAACAGCAAGGATTTCTTGATAATTTAAAGATTTTAATAACGTTAACGTTAATTCTTAGTTACTGTAATTCAATTGTTTTGCCTTTAATTCAATTCAATCTATTATTATAAGGTATAAAGAATGGTCTCTTATACAGGTTTTTTTTTTATAAGAAAAGGCTCTGCTAGAGAAGGTTTCTTAAATTTGGACCATTTTCGACCCATTTTCACTAGTAAAAGTTTCTTAAAAGTTGTATATTAAAAATTCCGTTTTTTTTATGCATTCTTTTTTTCAACAAAACTGGGTATATATTGTACAGGATAAAAAGTCTTCACTGAATCAATCATCTAACATCGTGTACACTAAGTTTCTTAGCAATTTTTCATTCACTTTCTTTCATTCACATTCAATTTTTCAGAATTTTTGTGGGTTTCACCAGTGAGTTTCTCATGAAAAGTTTCTTATTAAAAGAACATGTATTTTATTTGTGCCTCTCGTTTCTTTTTGTGCATATTTGATGTATGTACACCTCTCTTGAACTATACTTGAGATCATCAAGAAGCCAAGAAAGTTTCAGTTGCAAGACTCAGATTTTAGGAAAATATAGCATGTCTTCAATTTTTCACTGTTACGTTACTTTGTCACGGTAAACGAATTGCATCGGTAAGCGAGATCTCGCTATCTCAAGGATCAATAGGAAACCAAGTTTTTGTTTTTATGGAGAAGTGAGCCATAGCTCTGTAAGCGAGATCTCACCTGTTGTGTGGAGGCGATATCGCTTGGCGAGATGGAAGTCTCGTCATATAAACGCTCCAGTCCACTTATCGGGCTCTATCGAAGTAACAGTTGAGTGATCCGCCGCGCGGTTTCGCGTAAATGTTTCTTCTAAATCGGTTGCTCCGCTCAGTTTAAATTCCGCTTCTCCGCTCAGCTTAGATTCCGCCCTAACTCTTCCAAATTTCTTGCAAAGTTTCATAGGGTTATCTGACAGAGAGCTTACCGAATTTAACTTTTGCAATTAGCTAGTTGAGTCTGTACACAGGGGAACTTTTCTTTGATTTTTAGCGGCCGCGGAGCCTTTGCACACAAAAGCGCACACGCATATAGGTAATGCGCAAAAAGTTGCACCAATAAAATTGCAAGAGCTCAAAATAGTGATTTGATTGGCTAAAAGAAAATGTTCCTGAAACGAGGCTGATGTGAACAATGGAAATGCCTCCTCATATATGGCATTTTTCTGAAACGAGACGATTCTTATTTGGTCAATTTTTGGATATGGATAATTGCCAGTCGCTTTTGGCATACAAAAATGTTCAATTGAAGCGACGGAATAACAAGTTTATCACGAAAAGCGGCTTTCTTTAGAAAACAAACAGAATATCTTTCTTGTAAAAATTGTCAACTTTCGGGTTCTATTTTTTCTTGGCAAATATGCTTACATCATATCAATTCTTTTTGTAATATAACGGCAATGGCTATAAAGCAGGTGTGACGTTAAGTTGATCAAAATTATTTTAATTAAACATTTTGATTAAAAGCCGAGTCAATTTTATCAATTCTTTTGTGCATTCAGAATTGTTTTATTTTTATATATGAATATTTTGTTTGTCTGTTGCAATTTTTATGCTGTCGATATTTGTCCTCACAAATTCAATTTTAGACAGCGCAGGATATAACGAAAAACAACCTCACATATTGAACATATTTGGAACGTTATGTAAATAAGGTCAAGAGGCACAGACGTAGGAAGCATTTCAAAATTATGAGAGCGCAGAGCTTAAAGCGCATTTCTACCACACCTTGTTTTATTGCGACCACACCCAAAACACCAAGCCTTTAGTTTTATAATAATTTTAGCTCTCACAATCAATGGAACATGGTCAACTTCTTTCTTCCAATTGAGTTTCTAACATCTTGGAGATGAACGAAGAACCAGAGGCAGTATACTGTTATAGAAAGAGGCCCTCTGAATATTGAAAAAGAAACAATTTCTAACTTTAAAGGTACTTTTACCCCCAATTTTTCAAACATTGAGCGGGCACATGCCCCTGGTGCCCCAGGGTTCCTACGTCTCTCTCAGTCGAGATGTTAAGCTTAAATTATAGAGGGCTGTTTTCCAGGGGTGCCAGAAGAGGTGCCAGAAGAGGTGTCGGCTGCTTCTTTTAAGGGGCAGAGGAAGTTTATTAAATTGTTTTGGGCCTATATCTGTCTATTTAGTGTTCGGCGATGCTGGAAGATGGAGCAGCTGCTTTCTTTGTTCTTTTAGGAGCAGAAAAAATGACGAAAAAAATGACGAATATCTCTTCGAGTGTATTGTTGCTTGCTTTAGAAATGTGATAAATGGCTGAAATTATGAAAATGGTATAGGAGTACGGGAATAGATAAGCTGCTATTTTCTTTTCTTTTTCAATTTTGCTCATTGTTTCTGACATGCAAGCTTTTAATCTGAAATTTTGCAAATCGCATCAGAGAGTGTTAAAATAATACCTATGGCGATACCTCTAGAGAGCTCAGTAATTTAATTGAAGCATTTCTGAACTGAAAGTTAGAATTTATTTTTAAGATAATTCACCTGCTCTGTAATTCAATTGCACCAGCAACTTCTATTGTAAGTTGTCATCTATTTGAAAAATATGAATCATATTCAAATTTACCGGGTCACCCAAGAGAGAGTTTCCCTCTTCGACAGACAGGTGATCGATTGAACCAATTCAAGCATTGTTTCAAAGCTGAAACAATTGGCCATATTGAAAATACATCAAATGTATGGATTGTATAAATTGGGGCGATTGCAAAATGCACGAAAAAGCAACAAGACATGGTCATATGGTAACCATCTTAATTTTAAGCACTTGATTTTAGCAAGGGCAGATTTTGTAACAATTGTAAGAATTGAAACGCCAATTTCAAAGCGATTAGCTATCCAATACAATCCGAATTCTCTCAAGCGGATGATCAAAACAAACAAAGCCATGTTTCGGTTTTCTGCTTGAGAGAATTCGCTTTGTCTTGAATTGCTAACCTTTTTAAAATTGGCGTGTCACTATGGTTACAAAATCTGCTGTTGTTCTTGAATCCAAAACAAATATTATGTTTTTGTTGTTTTAGGAATATGAATCTTGCTTTTTCTGAGACTAGGGAATTCTCTATATCCATTGACCATGTTTATATTGTGTTTTCTATTCCCAAGACAAAATTATGGATCATTCTCGCCTCTGTTCATAAAACCAACTTATCTTTAACATCAGAAGAAGCAGCCAGCCCCTCGATTATTTCTGACTAATTTGGATCTCCCGGTATTTCAAATGCAGTTAAATACAAACCCAAAACTGAAGAATTACACTGAAACACATCCAGTTTTAGAAAGTTAAAATTCATTCTGAAACTATCACTTTATTTAAATATATTCATTATTTAAATATATTCTTTCAATATATCGCATTGATGAATCTTAGCTTGTGTTTGTGAAAAAAATTGTACTTGAAACGAATTCTTTTTGTTCGCAAGAAATTTTAAAATTTTAAAATTACATTGGGAGAGAACATATGACAAACATAATTTAACTAAAATCACAGCTAATGTCGGCTTTTAATTTGCACTGAAAAATCCATTGAAAAACTTCATTTCCAGGCATAAATCAAATCCATTGCACAGATAAAAAATTACAATGAAATATATTGAAAATTAGAATACATAATACGAACTTAATGGAAACTGAAATCACAAGTTGTGTCTTCTTTATTTGCACTGACAAATCCATTTGCAAACCTCATTTCTACTTCCAAATGAAATCTATTGCATATACAAATCTACAAATCCATTGAAAAACTTTGTTTCCACTGAAAAACCAAATCCATTGCACAGACTAAGAATTACGATGAAATATGAGAAAAACTAGAATATATAATATTAATTAATGAAAAATAAAATCACAGGGATGTGCGTGTTTTTTTGCACTGACGAATGTATTCTTGTGTATCTGCACATATTTTAATGTTCTACCTAAAAGCCCTAAGAAAGAAGCTTGTGGTACCACATAAACTTTAAGAATTACAATGAGATGTATTGAAAGTTAAAATATATGATACGAAATTAATATGAACTACAGCCAAAGCTGATGTCCCCTTCTATTTTCATGGACAAATGCATTATTGTTTATCTGCACAAATTTTAAAGTTCTACCTAAAAGGCCCTAAGCAGAAGCTTGTGGTACCACATAACTTAAAGAATTACAATTCAATGTATTGAAAGTTGAAATATATGATACGAAATTAATAAAAACTACAGTCACAGCTGATGTCCCCTTCTATTTTCATTGACAAATGCATTCTTGTGAATCTGCACATATTTTAAAGTTTTACCTAACAGGTCCTAATACAAAAGCTTGTGGTACCACATAACTTAATACTTTGTTTTTGAAAACACTTCTGAATAATGATTCCAAAAAGAATCTTGAAAATCAGTTGTCCATGGCTAAATGTTTTGAAAACTAAAGTTGCTGTTTCATTTTGGTAGATTTTTGGTAAAAATGCTGAAACAAGAGAACCCACTTCGTGGTGGCTGCATCTATAAATAAGAATTTAACTTTCAGTTTTCGGGTTTCTTTCTGAGTGTGTTTCAAAGCACCATTAAATTCGTTTTGTAAACCGCTATGGGTTAAGAGATCCAAAGATGCAGTTTAGAGAAAAATCTAGACCTCTGGTTTTTGGTTAGAAGCAAATTTTAACTTTCAGAAATAATATCTCGACTCTCTATGCACAAATAATAACAAACTAGTTATCAATTTATTTTAGCTGATGTCCCCTTCTATTTCACTGACAAATGCATTGCTGTTTATCTACAAATATTTTTAAAATAGTACCTAAAACTGAGGTTTGTGGTACCACATAAACTTTAAGAATTTCAATAAAATGTATTGAAAGTTAGAATATATGATACGAAATTAATATAAACTACAGCCATAGCTGATGTCCTCTTATATTTTCAATAACAAATGCATTGTTGTTTATCTACATATGTTTTTAAAATAGTACCTAAAACTGAGGTTTGTGGTACCACATAAACTTTAAGAATTTCAATAAAATGTATTGAAAGT
>JAYJMH010019660.1:0-45313 GCA_036873815.1 Phacellophora camtschatica
TAGCTTGAAAATGATGTTAAGATGACATCGAAACGTCGCTTATTATTATCATTAACGTTTATAATTAAATGTTACAAAAATAATATTCTTATTCAATTGCTAACTTGTTTTGAATATATTTAATACCAAAAACCAATATATCTATTTAATTATTGTTAAATTTTAAATTTCATATATGCCAGCTTTAGTTTTACACATATTATATAATTTTGTATTACATATTTTTATGTTATCCTATATACAGTTAAATTTTTCTTTCGCGGCCCAAGCTCAATAAGCATGCTTTCCTTGGGTCGGTATTTTTTTTTAAACTATGTATTCATATTGTATTCTGCAAATATCAGTAAGCTTTTTGAATTAAGCTTTTTTCAATGATTTTTAGTAATATATTTTGTATGTAGGTACTGGTTTCACAACAGCCTGTAAGCAGTGGAAACAATCGCTCGATCTTCAAGAGCGAGAAAGAGAGGCTGCAGAAAATGGAGAAGGAATTGCGCCAAAAACTTGAACACATGAAGAAAAACAGTTTCAACATTGCCAGCGTTACGAGGAAGGAAACATCAAACCGAAACGTCGAAACACAAAGTGTCAGAAATAATCAGCATTTGACTGCTAGCCCTAAGAGGAGTTCGGCTGTGTCTGAACCGGATTTGCGACAAAAATTGAGACCTCTTTCAAAATTAGGTAAGTATTGAGTTCATCAAATAACGGGTTGTGGTGACTGAAAATTGTTGCAAATATTTTGTGCTATTCTGTGCAAGTATCCCTCTGTGTCGTATGTTTTTGGTTGGTTGAAAAAACTTGAATGATTAACGAGACAGTGGCGGTTCTATAGCTTTAAAATATGAAAATACTGCACACTGAATGCTTAAAAGTTAGGTTCTTGTTTGAGGGGTTTTATTGTACAAGGCTATTGATTTTAAACAGGTGCAAGCAGTGGTAATACAACCGTGGGACAAGCGTCGAGGACTGAAAATATCTCGAGAACTCATGAGGCTGATGTAGCTGATAATTATGAAGCAACATCAGTCAATGCTCAGAAGTCTGCGATGCAGTTTTCAGTGAGTACTAGTAATACGGATAGCGAGCAGAAGGTACAAAATCTGCGTCATGGCGTATCTGATCAGGAGCACGTCAAACTCAACAGACCACGACAGGACCAGACAAATCGCATCGGAGACAAGGACCAGAGAGTTGTTGAAGGAGGCGTCATCAAATTCAGAGATCTTTTTCATGATGTTGCAAAACTACGGAGCATCAGACAAGAGCAGGTATTTATTGAAGAATATGATCATAAAAGGTTTTTTAAATTTCTAAACCGAAACAGTGTGATTTGAGAGTTAAAATATTTGAAATTTTTTGAATAGCTTATAGCAATTACTTTCGAAAACGTCAAAGAAAATACTTTCGAATACGTCAAGGCAACCTAACCATGACATTTAAGGTTAGGTGAAGGTCCTTGCTCAGCCTAGCTGCACTACAGTAAAAACCCGCATGTAAGAAACTAGATTTTTCATCCAGGGTATTGTTTCGTAAACAATAGGTTATTGTTTATCTTTTGTTCTCTCTAAAAAATCAGCCTGGAGGTTCTTAAAAGTGTGTTTCTTATATGCGGGTTTTTACTATACATGGGACAAAACCGATCTATTTGAGGAGTGCGTGGCCTTCTCCTGATATTATTTGAAATTTCAGCTCATTGTGGGAGACGGTTAATGATCCCCTAGGTGCCTCTAATAACACTATATGCTGGCGCAGCTCTTTAGGTTGGATAATAGACTATTGGCGTCTCCAAGACGCATGGCATATCATGCCACGTGATAACGGAACCTGAAACGTTTTAGTCTTTTAATTTAGTCTTTTAAAATCTTTAAATGCAGCGTAATTTTTTAACTGTAGATCGAAAAAGAAGCAACAATGTATGATTTTAGAGATAATACACTCTTTGTCGAGAGTCAACCAGAAGAATGTAGGACAATAAATCGAGTTCTGGAGGAAGAATCAGCACAGCAACAACATTACATGACGATGGAAGCCAAAAGCCAAGATTCCGAGACAGCGGGAAATTTTGTCTTGTATTCAAGCCCATTACTTTGTCTTAGATCGTACAGGTATATGATTCATTTTGTTAAATTACTGTGTTTTATCTACTGTGTATATACTTGAATATGTAAGGATTGTAGAAGCAAATAAACTACATAGAGACGTGCCGTGGTAGTGTAAGGCCGATGCCAAGTGAAGTGTTTCAATTGGATTAATGCAGAGCTCTTGGTGTAACTCTGCTCTGCGCTCCGCTGTGCTTGGGGAGCCTTTTTTTTTTTTGGGGGGGGGGGGTGCTTAGTTTCGGAGATTTGCTAGTAGCTCGAGAGACTGGATTTTCTGGTGATCGGTGGATTTTTTGGGGGCGATTATTTCTTGGGGCTGACTTTCTGCCCTCGGCTGGGCATATACTGCTTGACATCTGACGGGAGACATACTTTAGTTAACTACGTGTTTTCTATTTTGTTTTATGCTCTTTAAAATGGCCACATGATTGCTATTTACGTACATGCTCCCCGTTGTACTGTCCTGTAATAAATTGTATCGTATCTATTTTATCATGTATATATATATTTTATTATTTAAGTTGGTAAATTATTTTCTGAGTTCTATTTCATTTTGTTTCAATTTTTTTTCTGGAAATAAACAGTTGCTGTTTTAAGTGGATTTGTGAGTGCTACTATGAAACTTTTTTTAAATGTTATAGGCAACAAAAAATTTTATTATTTATCTAGGATTAGACAACGATTAAAATTAAAAGAATTAAAATGTTTGCAAATCTTTTGTCCACGTTTTCGAGATGGACTTAAACTCAAAATGCAGAAATACTTTATATATATATACATAATGCAGAACACAAGATACAGCATGATACAAAATTCTACAGTTCTATTTGAAATTAGTAGAAAGTTTTTCTAGCATTTACCTCTTGAAAATATGACATTTTACGTTATTTGTCAATGCGGCCCTTCCAAGGGTGAAAGGGTCATCTGAAATCTATATATAAGTATGCCAGCATTTATCTTCTGAAAATATGACATTTTACGTTGTTTGCCATGGGGCCATATGGCCCCTTCAGGGGTGAAGCTGTTACACATATTGCACTGTTTTTCTAGGCTCAGTCCATGGTATAGAACGAAAGAGAAGAAATTGATCAAGTCCAACACATACTCACACAGCATCAATCCAGCAAGGTGCATATGTCCGTTTGACTTGTGCGGGAAATGTCTTGATCAAGATTGCCAGGAGCAACACGCAACGAAAGTATTCTCTCTCACGGATGATGGACTTTTACTGGATTTGATTATGTATAACCCTAGCATAGCAGGCGTTTCGGACAGGGATCCACCGGATATTGTAACTAAAAAAACTAATGTTTACATAGCAAGACTTCGAAAACAGTATGATGCTTATGACGTCAGAATGACGATAGACGAGCTTGTTTTGCTTTTGTTGAACAAACTCACTGACGCGAAGAAGGGTAATGATCGGACCATGAAGTCATCTAATGCGTTTAATGTTGTACTTGAGAAAATACCAATGCGCCGTCACGAGATAGTGGAAGGAAAGATGGAACATGACATTGAGTATAAAAGCCAGACTTGGATGATGGACAATAGGAAGTCAAAGAAGCATAATAAGAACTTAACTGAAAGGTATTTTACAATACTTTTATTTTTTGAAACAACTGAAAGGTATTTTACAATACTTTTATCAAAGTCCATATTGTTGATATTGCTATTTTTTCAATCACATGACTATTTTTTTAGCCAAGAGATCAGATACTTTGAAGAGGACTACAATTTGAAGAAGTCACTGGAGACAACTGTCAATGACAACCCAACGGATGTGAGGTCTTGGATATCACTTGCTAAGCACAGCATGAGTGATATGGATACTGTTGACTTGCGAGATTGCGATGATACCGAAAATAAAGATCAGACATTGAATGTTTTGTCAAAAGCTTTGGAGGCCAATCCATACTCCGAGGTGTGTGTCCTTTTATGTTGGATTAGTTGATGTTCATATTGCTATTTTTGTGCCCAGACAGACCTTGTGGCCCAGGTTGGAAAACTTGAATATAGCTACACTCGCAGTGACGCGCGCTTGTTTCGAATCGCAAGTTAAAACGGGAAAACTAGCAACTTATACTAAAAAATACGGCCCCGGAACCCCTCTCGCCCCCTTCCGATTAAATGGGTTATGGAGAAATTTGCAGCAAACGTTAAGCGAATGTATCTAAATTGCAAATATGTAACGCCTTGGTTGCTTATTGTTGCACTTTTGGTACATCTGGTATATACTGAGTATTATAATAAAGTTAAAATTAAGATTAAACTTGTGATCAGTTTTTTAGATATTGCGACATTGTTTATGTCATGCTTCTGCTGCACACGTTTTGTACACTGCACTATATATCTTGTATATAATATCTTCCAGGATTTATGGACAATATATCTGGAGATATTTTCGCGACGCAACAACAGTCTTGAGCTGCGAGAAATGTGCATTCAAGCAATTGACTATTGTCGTTCTTACACGATTTGGTGGTCGTGTTTACAACTGGAAGAAAATTACGACGATAAAGTAGAAATTTGTCTGGACATTGTTGATTTTTTACTGGCAAACCCGGAAGGCTCAACGTTTGAGCTAAATTCTCACAGAATACTCGAAATTGTCCTCTACATGTTGCAGTTAGAAATAGCTAAGGAAAGTCTGGAAGCTGCTGTTAGCGTGCTTAGAAACGCGCTGGGAGATTTCGATAAGAAAGAGCAACCCGAAACGAATATTCCTGTTGTATCAAGTGAACTTACCATTGGTGATTTAGCTGTTATGTGGTCGTGCTACGTATCAGTTGTTGCATTTGAAAAGTTGCCTAAATCGTTATTTGATGCAGCTGACAGCGGGCCTTCCAAAGTAACAAATAAAGAAGTGGAATCATTTGAGTGGGAACTTGTACATAATCTGCCAGAAGAAAGGATACGAGTTGTGTTTGAAGGTATTTAGGCTAGATTGTATTTTAGTTGACACGCTTTTTCAACCTATTTATGTTTCTAATGTCTCTTCCTATCTTTTCCCTTAACTGTTTAAAATGTTAATTGAAGACTTCACCGTTCAATGGCGGGTTTTTTTTAGCTGTAGCCCAAACAAATGAAAGAAAATTGCATGAAATTATTTTATTTAAACCAACAAGAACGCGACATGTTTTCGAATCAACGTAACAAAAATTCTTCCGTCGACCAACGAGATTGGATCAATGAGATCGTCAACACTCAAATTCGTTACGGAAGTGTGTTCGCTAAATTGCAATCTTCCCATTCAACTTATTTTAATCTTTTCAAAATATCGTTATTTCGAAAGGATTATAATAGGTAGCATAAACGGTATTTAAATTGCTTTTTCATAGTATTTTCTATCAAATATGTCAAATATCTTATGTTTTTATCATCAGCATTTATTTTTTGGGCCACCGAAAGGTAAATTTGTTTTGAATGCCCACTCAAGTGGAAGAGTTCTATGGCACATTACTAAACAACGCAAAATGTGATATAATATTTAATATGTATTTCAAAAAGCATATATTTTATATTTATTTGCAACATTAGTATCATTAGTATCGGTAAATCAACGTAAGTTTATTTTTTTGAATTGGTTAGGTTTATAAGTGCCACCACTTGAAGCATAAAATTAAGGGATCGCATCCATCGATCGGAAATGCTCAGAGGGGATAAAGTTTCTGAAATTTCCAGAAATTTCCGTACTTTCCTGATCCTGCAAAATAGTTCTCCAATTTTTTCGAGCTTTGCTGGTTTGGTTTAACGTGCTAAAATATAACGACTTTGACATCAAAATAGCATCAAAAAAATTCTCAGAATTTCTCCGAATGTGGCAAACGGATCCGGAAAAACTTCTAAAACCTTTACTCTGATCAATTGATGTGATCCCTAAAATATCATTTAAACTCTTTAGGTGAAAGAGTCCAAGTGATAAATTGAACTAATTATTTTGCCTTTGATTAATTAATTTATAAAATGAATTCATAATAAATAAATAAATAAATACATAAATTATTTTTTCAAGCTGCCATGAAATCATTAGAGACTCACAAATCATTCAATGAAGAATGTATCAAGGACTTTATTCCAGTTTACTCAAACAGAATTCAATTTGACATTGCAACGGGAAAGCATTACAATGCCTTAAAGGTGGCATTAGATCTGTCAGCGAGATTTGAAAGCTGTCCTGAAGTTTCATTGATGCTGATACAGACAACAGGAAGAAATCCAAGCAAAGATTTGGAAGACCAGCTCGATTCTTTGATTCATTTGAAGAGTGAAGAGTGTGTCTTTAAATACGCGAAGCATCTTTTACTCAAGGTATTGTATCGAGTAATTGCTGCAGAGGAGCGTTATCGGATGTCAACAGCTAGTTGTTAGTTATTGATAGTTCACGCCAGTGAAGTATTCGATAGAAAATTGCGCTGAAGATGGCAGAACATTTTCCCAACATGGACAAAGTTCAGAAGGCGAAATTCAACAACTGTGTTATTAATTTGTTGTCAGAAGTCGCATGACTGGCATGCAATGGGCATATTTATCTTTTTGCTAAATCTTTTTGCTAAATCCTTAAAAAAAACAGCAGTATAAACAATTTGGGGAGACCTTTGCGATTTCAAAATAGCTTTACTTAATGAAAAGACGTAGAAATACTTTAGTTTCTAGACAGAGAAAAACATTGTTGACTTCTGCATTTATCATTTGTACTTTTTATCGATAAAAGAGTCTTAAATCTTGTTTCTTTTATGCATAATTACGAACTTAAATCAACCTCACTATAAGTGCTTCGATAAAGGAGTTTTTCTTTATTATAGAAAACGAAGGAACATGCAATAAGGCTATTGAGCGATTCAGTGATCGCAAAATTTGATGAGAACGATGCTGAAAACGAAGAGTGGCATAGAAATGAGTCAAAGAAGAGGCAAGATGCGAAAGCGATTCGGCTTTACAAAAGATTGTTAAAGATTTCAACGGAGCTTGATAATAATGCGCCAAAAGTATTGGACAATGTTATTGTGCATAAAAATAAGAAGGAGTATGCTTTCCTCTGGTTAAATTATTGGTAAGGGAATCGTTTTGTATAAGTTTCAATGCATGATGGCAGAAGGAGTACAACAGTTCAATTCGTGATTTTTTGGCTGGCAAGAAAAGATAACGATTACTGAAGAAAATGTTTTGATTTGACCGTCGAAATGTTTGTAAATCTGAAGTGTGAGGAGAATTATGTTGTTCAAAAATGAGGATATAATTTGTAAATTTTTGTGAAGGTTTGGGGCGGTGTCTTTAACTTCTGAATTTTTTCTTTCCAGCTTGCTGTTAGACCTCACAATTCTGCCGCCAAGAGTGACGATATACAAAACTGCGGTAGACGAGGCATTTGAAATTGCAGTTAACGAATACACCACTAAAGAAAACAGACAAATCTTATGGTTGCAGTACATGACTTTTAAGCAAAAGGAATTGGAAAAATCAAGTTTTAAAAGAGAAAGTTTGTTGGCATTGCTTGATGTTGGACGGCGTTGTTTAGTGATGCCAGCCGATACAGCGTTTTCATATGAGAAAAACTCTTATTGGAATGATTTTTCATTTCACAATCAGGTTAGTGATTTGTTTTGTGTTGCTTGACAGCCACTGTGCTTGAGTACGTTGTAAATGAACTTTCAGGCCATATTGAAAATTGAGCAAAACATCCAATAATGCCAGTGATTAGAGTGGCAAATTGGCGTCATGAAAGAATATTTTTTTCGACTTTATAACTTTGCACCATATAGTCTGAACGAACACTAAAATACAACTTTGTACTGTATGTGGAAAATCAGTTACAACTGTTGAACACTGGCTAAGTTATGACCAGCTGAATATGTGAATTTCTTTCATCGAATCACTGCGTTTTGGGCTTGGTTCGTATATTTTGGAACCAAACTAAGAATACAGTAGTTTGACAAGGAAAGAACCAGTATTCAGTTAGTCACATCTCAGCGGATGCTTAGCATATTTGACTGATTTTCCATGTGTAAAGTTGTTTTATTATGCAAAGTCAGAAAAGCAAAATAAATTCTTCCATGATCTCATTATGTCGGCAGCATACCTCTATTTCCATATGATTTCCCCAAATATTAACAAACCGCTTAGGCTGTATTTTTTAAAATCTGGATTCTTAGTGTCGGGCTTTCATTTTAGAATGAATTGTATTCCAAAGTTGTTTCCAAACTGTAAATTAATTTCTTGATTTTTATTCAATTATTCATGCCCACTTTTTCTCAATATTTTCACGGTTTGTTGAAAATTTGTCTTCACTTTTATATCTTTGTTTTGTTTCAGGTAATTTTGATTTGTCTACGGTATCTGCCTGCAGTTGACCATGGCGAATTTTTTAAAACAAACTTGAAAATGATGCCAACAAACATACAACTGGCTGTCAGGTAAATTTCTTTCAATCTTATACCAAATTTTGTACTGGCAATCTTTCATTAAATCTTATAGTAAATTTTGACTGCAAGCTTGCACAAATGATTTGAGGACACGCCTTGCACTCGAAATGTTGTGGGTTCAAATCCCGGTCAAGTCATACCAAATACTTTGAAAGTGGTACTCAGTGCTTCTCTGCTGAGCGCTCAGCATCAAGAGTTCGACTGAGGGTAAGTGGTCTTTGGATCAGGGTTAGGAGTCCTGTGTAGCTGCGAACGAAAAAGGAGCCTTTGGTTTGCTTCTGACAGCGGGGTCGACCGACTTACTAACTCGTATATACTAGCGTTTGGGCATAATTTATTTCAGCCAAATCTTCTTTGATGAAAGATTGTGAATTTGTTTAGTATTTTTGGGGAGCACTTGGTATAATCTTAATGTACCATTTATTAACCTATTTGACTTGAGGGCCAGGGCTGATTTAAAAATTGGCATTTAGCACAGAACATCTGCAATGTATCACAAAAATTATACTCGTAAGATTTCGTTCTCTGCATTTATTTTCATTTGATTGTGTGATGGCGTGAAATCTATTTTGCTTGTAGATCGCATAGAATCTTAATGCAGTCATTACAATTATTTTTTTGCATTTTTTTGCGGCCTAGTCCCAAATAAAGATGCCATCTCTTGGCATTCGGTTCTAAGACACACCGCGCCGGTCCAGTACGACTTCAAAAAATCCGGCTTTTACGGACCAATCAACAACCTATCAAGTTGCTCCTTTGCCCGGTCCTCCTTTGCCCGGTCCTCCTTTGCCCGGTCCTCCTTTGCCCGGTCCGAGGAGCTGTATTTTCGAACGCCATATAATAATTTGTGTTTCTAAATTTCTCTATGCTATTTCATTAATGAATCAATGCATAATAAAACGGAAATATAATTATATCCTTAGAAAGTTTTTGTTTTAACTCGTTTATACCCATGATTACATTTGTAGGGCATGTCACCATGAGATGCAAATGAAAAATTTTGATCAGGCCCGAAATATCTATGGGTTCAGTTTGAAGAAATGCTCTCGATCACTGGAAATGTGGAGAATGTGAGTCGAGGGAAATTTAAATCACCACACTTTTGTTTCATTATTTCATCATTTCATTATTTCATTATTTCATTTCAGATCTTCTTTTACGCGCGTTTGTTATGTCACTGAAATATTCAGAGATGACCTCTCATTTCTTATAAATATATATAAAGATGCCCTATTACTCCGCATGCAAGCGCATCCCAGATAATATTGCATACGCTTTTTTAGATAAGGGCGCATGCGCCTAAATCCGGAACAAAATTTAATTTTGGTGTTCCAAGAATAATAGAAACGAAGGACGTAAATTACGTTTTCTTATTTATTGTTTTCACGTTTATAGCTATTTCGCAGGGTCCAGAAAAATGTTTCGCAGGGTCCAGAAAAATGTTTCGCAGGGTCAACCTTCCTCCAAGCGTAAAGTTTAATCTTTATAAATCTTTATATATTTGTGAATTTGCTGGGGAAATTCAAGTAGGAATTAGCATATGATGCAAACCTGCAAATTGATACTACTAAAAGGTCCCTTTGTTGCACTACACCAGTCTTTGTATGGAAAACATTATTCTTATCTGTCTTTGCAATGAACTATTTAAATTATTTTCATAATCCTTCATTTTGTGTTAGAAGAACATTCAGATAATTCACTGTTCACACGTTTTAACATGCAAAACTAGTTTGCTGTGCGACTTTTGCGAGTCTTTGTTGACAGCCTCAATCGTTTTGAGTGAATCATTCATTTTGCGTCAATCATTCTACATCAGGGCAATATTTGTTGAACTGAAGAGCAAGTCAATTAAAGAGGTGAGAATGCTGAAAGCAGGTTGTATTGTTTATTCTTAATTGCTTCCAGTGTGAAAACCCAAATGGTCAATATTATTAATCATATGATTGATATCATAATTATCTATATTGATGTTAAATGTTGATTACTGACTATTATATTCACATTGGCTATATGGACTTTATGCGGTAGCATTAAATTCACGGAATTGAATTTCCAGAAATATTTTTCAATCCAGTTCAAAATCTGAGGAAACGCAATGTTTTTATTTTTATTATTTGTGTGCCTTAAAGTTATTACAGAAGGTTGAGTGACATCTCTAAATTTAAGTTAATCTTTCGGCCATTTTTCTGCGTTATTTTTATGGTCTATTAACAAACAGAATTTGCAGAATAGCCCAGCAAACAGCGAAGTTTTCTTTTGGTCCACCCTGCACGATGTGTCTATGCCAAGAAATGAAACAGATGATAGAAGCATAGAATGTTTAGAAGCTTTTTTAATTCTATATTTATACAGCAGGGGCTTTTAGAGTGAAGGAAACTGGAGATGAATATATTATAACAATGAAAAACGTACAATAACTTTTGAACAGTAGCAGGTCAAGGGGACTGGGAGATTTGTTTTCTCGAGTTTGTTTGTTAAAACGTTTTTGGTGCAGGGGGACAATTTTAATCCCCCTTTTTAAAGGCATTATTAACCACTTCCTGGGTTACTTTTGTTCCTGACCTTCTAGAGAAGTGGGGAAGGACACTCATGTAGATACTTTATTAATTTTGTTTAGCAGTTAAACATTTCACTCTGTTTTTACCTACCTCCCACTTGCAAATGTTGACCTCTTTAAGTCTAGCTTTACCATAAACAGACTTGTAAAGAATATTTATTTTGCTTATTGATATCGAATCTGGAGTATTTCGAAAGTACTGGATGCAATATCTTCCTTGTTTTGGTTTTGGTAGTTAAGAGTGCAACAAGGAAGTTTACGTGGAAAAGTTATGTTTACGTGGGATTCTCCAATATTTATGACAGGTCTATGCAGTTGCTCTATTCAGCACTGCCTAAATAAATTACTTAGCTCTATTTTGGAAACCCAAAAAACATTTTGCTTCATTTTGGAGACTGAACTAAATTTTATCTCCGCTTGATTAAGTTTGAATTGAAAAATATGTAAGCAAAAGCATAAATTATTTTTACGTGCAAAATTTCATCTGATTGCATGTAAAACCGTCAAAAACACTGTGAAATCTCCACAGCGATAACAAAAATACTGCAGTTTTGACCACGTTTTTTTTTTAAATTGACTTAGATTAACTTCAAAATATTTCATACCCCCTTAGAAATTTGCAAAAAACCCATCCAATTTTCTTCAAATAGTTTTCGAACCCCTGCCAATTCTAGCCCGCCCTGGTACCCAGAGTTAAAAAATGACTGACCCCTTAATGGCAACACTCAAAAGAATACAAAAACGCCAAATTTTATACCCAATAAATACGCGTCGTGATTTTCGGCGAGTTCACTCTCCCCTGAGGAGCGGTATTTTGCAATGAATGTGGATGGTAGAGTGGGATTATGGCAAAGTTTTGAAATTGAAAGAAGATTTGATATCGAGATAATGCTGGAGTTTCGAAAACAAACATAGACTCGCTACGTAAGTTCCCTGTACTTTTCGCTCTTCGATGCTGGAGCAAACTAATGACTTTTATAATGAGTCTAAAACCATCGTCCATTGTGAATTTACGTTTAACAAACCGGCAAAAATGAATTTCAGGCTGATGTTGTACTGAATATTCAACATTAAAAAAAGTATATTTCTGATAAAGATGCTTTTTGAGTTACGTTCTGATTTTAGGAGAGAATTTTGAAACAAGGGAAGTATGGTTTATCGCAGAATAATAAATGTAAATTTGGAAAAATAAGAAAAACTCTCTTTCTGTATATCCATTCTTGCCGTATATCCTCGAATTAGCCCCCTGTCCTGGAATAAGCCCCCGGACTCAAGTTTCTTACTTGATTAAGCCAGTTATTTCACATTTTAGTCGGCGAATTCTGTTTATATACATGTATGTTCTTTTCTATGTGTAGTTATTCTACAGTATTCAAAAGTTATTTCTGATGTTATCAACTCGGGGTTTGTAGAACCAAAATTTGCACAAACGTAATTTGAAAGACTTTGCGTGGCATACCAACTTTGGTGTTTAGCCTAAACACCAACACATTGATTGTAGATTTGTATTGGATTTAGTGCCTGAAATATCCCTTGCAATCGTGGCTTCACGCAGTGCTTGTTTTTACACAATGCCTTCAAATCCTTATTAGGGAGTTCACGGTATAAGACGATAACAACGGCGATGGCAACCTCACAAAAGCTTTTGTTTGTACAAATATTTTTAACAACATGTTTTTAACAACAAACCCGTTGCTATTCAATTCTATAACGTTTATGAATGGAAAGCTAAATAATTTGGTTAGTTTCCTGATTTGGGCAACGGAAAGTAAAGGTACGGTTTACAGCCCACGGCCTATAATATTCACGTGAAGGTTTATGTTTCACGAAAATGTGAATCACCAAAGGAGATTAGGAAGTTTTCTCTATGAATTTTCCACCTTGGAATATGAGCTGACTTCACCGTGTATTCTAAGAAAACAAATTCACGACGTATTGTGAAGTTTGTATATTGTTAAGCGCCTTCAAGCAATCTTTACAACGTTTACTATAAAATATTACAATTCCTGATATTTCAATAGAAACGTTCCCGACCTCTATCCTGCCTTTATCGCAAACCGTCCTCCATCCCGCCCCTGATGTCGTTGGGAATAGAATTGGAAATAATTTCGTTTGTATGTCTTCAATCTTCTTCCGCATTCTTTTTTACTTCTGGGTGGGATATAAAAATAAGGATTAGTTATAGAAATATATTTAATTTAAATTCTAAAAGGAAGTTATGTGTTGCTAAGTGCTTCACAGAGGACACAATTCAACAAGCACATAGTTATCACATCAGTTTTGTTTAACATAACATTTTTTGAATTTCTATTTTTAGGCCCGCTGGTTATATGAAGAAGCAACAAAATCACTTCCTTGTTCTGCATCGCTTTGGAAAGATGTCAGTCTTATCAGATAAGATTTTGATTTTATGTGGGATTTTAGTTGCCTCAGAATACTATTGATTTTATTAAATTCTGAAAAAAAAATTGCTTTTCGCTGTTTTTCCAGAGCAGCGTAAGTTTTTTAATGGAGATGGGCTATATGAAACTTTGAGTTGGTTTTTGCTTGGTTAATTACTTTTGTGTTAGATTTTCATTCTTGATAAATCAATATGAGAACTTCCCGCAAAAGAAATTGACACACGATGTTTTAGATACAAAGAAGACATGTCCTACCAGAACTATGAAAGCATGTACGATTAACCTGGTAAAAACAACTCTATCTTTTCTGTGATATTTTAATGTTCTATAACCTAAGAATTAAGTAAGTATTTGCGAGAGCGTGCAATAGGGTGGACGGGATTGACGATTTTTAATGGTAAATTATGGTTAAGCCACAAAATAGCTATGACTGGCTGCTTCTTTTTTCATACCTGGAAAAGCCACATTTGTCCATCATTTGTTTGGAAAATAATGACTTGTAGGCGGACAAACGTATGATCAGTATTTAATGAGTGTTATATCTGTAATAAATTTGTATTTGAACTTGCATTATCAAGTCATTTCCGTAGCTTTGCACATTATTTATTGGTACTTTTAAAATGTCATTTGCATCACGACTATGTTTGCATGTTGGCGGGGGAAATAATTTACAGACGTGCTTAGTATTGCTGTTCCTGCTATTTCTGAGAAAGCTTTACAGTACCCATTGCTAAAAAGTAAAGGCATCTGTATATTTTATATGGTATAAGAAACCCATACACTATAAAATATTTGTAAAAGCACTGTAGCTACAGTGTAGCAAAGCAATGCATTGGAAGTAAAATCTATACCTTTCGTTTCCTTTCTATTGCACTTCTGTATAAAACATATCCAAAAACGTTTGTAAATGTATACTCTTTTCTTATAACAGTTAGGTATAGTCACGTTATCATTATGGTAAATCGACTCGTTCATTTAGTTTTCCTTGGCATTTTTATAAATATTTTCTCTGGACATTTGTATTTTGAAAGTTTGATAATAATTGCGAGGTTCTTCTTGAAGCTACTTGGTTAGCATGTTTAATTACTCTGTAATATGCTCACAACATCTTAAAATAATATTGTTAACATTTTACACTGAGCTCTTGCATTTTAAGGTTTGAAAAAATTAATACACTATAAGCTTCTTCTCAAATGAGCCTATCAAGTGGCGAACATTCTGGTCGTACCTTGATAGGTATAAGCACACTCACGAATGTAAGCCCCTACGAATATAAGCCCCCCCCCCGATTTTAAGCCCATCAATTTGCACACACTGATTTCCTATTTTGTTTGTTTTTATCCGCATATGTTTGTATTGATAATAGGGAGATTTAGATCCATAACGAGTAGGACATGGAAAACAATTAAATTTAAAAATTGAAGAATAAACTTCGAATTGGCACCAGAACGTTGTGCTTTGCAAATCTGCAACTTGAAATTGACTTTTTGAGAAAAAAAGATGAAGACTGTGAGAAGAAGAGGAAATTGGCTTAATTATAGTGACAGCGAGATGGCCTAATCTACCAAGAACCTTTCAAAATATAGATGTGTTTTGATAGAGTGTGTGGACTTGCCACAAGTCTTTGTTTTTCGTCAAGAAAAGAGGCAGAAAGGTCTCCACAAAGACTCGTGGCAATGAAGCGATGAAGCGATATTTCATTCCTTAAATAGGATTTTATCTAAAGGAATTAAATATTTTATGTAAATGTACAATTCATTTAAAAATCTGCTTGCTCTTTAGATACCAGATTAATTTTTTGACTATTTTCGGTAATTTAGTTTTACTCCTTTTCTGATTATTTAAGTTCTTTCTGTTTCAGTATATTACATTCGAAATTGCACACGGAAAAGATCCAAGACAAATACAGACGAAGATACTTGAAATTGCCACAAGGGCCTCGTCTTTTGGGATTTTAATAATGGATCATGTGAGAGCTTTATTCAAGTAACACCAATTCAAGTAAGGGTAAGGAAATATGCATGGAGGCCCCAGGCCTTTTTTTTTAGATCACACTGGGATTTTAGTTTTAAATTTAGGTTTATATTCAAAGAATATCTGGCACATTTGAGGACTTCAACGCATGGTTCCTCCAAGAGATTTTTTGTTTTTTTGTTGTTATTTTCATTTATTTGTTTGTTTTTATTTTTTGTTCACGTCCTCAATTTTCAACATAGCAACGATCAGATATCTCTATTTTGGAATAACTTTTTTTCTAAACATATTCTGAACATTTCTATTGCACAGTGAAGTTTAAACAATATGAATTTTTACATTGCCTATGATTTGTAGCAAAACTCGGTGCATATATTTCTGAGATTATAGCTTGTAGTTTTTCATATATTTGTTGTGAAAGGGCCCCGCAACACTTGAAATTTTTGTTCATTGGTTCGCTAACATAATTTACGTATGGTTCATGGGGAATAGAGCTTGCATGTGGAAATTGGTAGGCTTGCGTCAAATCTTTTCCGTTTTTATCGGTAGAAATATGTTTATCAGAGAAAAGCATGTTACTGCGGAGGAGAGTTAGAAGAAACTGCGTAGGATAATGACACATCAATGACTAATTCTCTTCCGCAGTTCCTTCTAATTCTTCTCCGCAGTGGCATGCTTCGTTCTGATAAGCTTCTTTCTACTCATAAACAGAAAGGACATGAAACAAGGCTTTAAGCCAAAAAAGAATTTGATCTCAGAAATTATCGTTTGGATCAAAAAGCTGTTTGGTTAAAAATATCGTTTAGATCACATAGAATTTTATGCAAACTACAACGAAACTTACGGCCTAATGTTTCTCTAAGTATGTTTATTTTGGAAGACGAAAAAGGGGGAATGTGTTGTTTATCTTTAGTCACATTTTTAATTTTACGTTATGTAATTTACTTTAGTTCTTCGTGTGTGATTTTTAATGACAAGCTACATTTGGTTTGTATGTCTTTTTGAAATGATGTAAATTGTTATATGAATGTTTTTTAATGATTTGTGAAAGTTGTTACCAGATAGTAATTAGCCAGCGTACAGTCGGTGAACGAATTGTGGACTGATGATTGTGGACTTATTTTGAAATATGAAATACGAAGACAAATCAGATTCAGGGATAATTCAGATACAGTGACTACTGGTCTGGGTTTATTGGCATTGTATGGAACATAAAACACACAAATTCCACGATGTTTTTGTGAGAACTAGCTCAAGAATTAGCAGCAGTATCAGATGACGGAAACATGCACACACAGTTATCAAGACATTGAATATTTTGAAGACGCATGCACACGGATTTGCACCATGCTGAATGACAATATAAACTGTGTCAGAGAATTTGCTATCGATAATATTTTAGTTGCTTGCAACTTATATTTTAAATTAATTTTGTATACCTTTCTATGACATTCTAGAGTTGTGTTTCTGAAACCTATTATTTGATATTCGGGAGAAATGTTACCTCAAATAGAACTGCTTTTAGATCACGATATGAATCGCAAGGTAGCTATGATATGGATCGAGGTATGAATCACAATTTATGATATGGATCAAGGTATGAATGGCACAATGTTTTTATCATAACCCTCTTTTTAGAATTAAGCACTATCCTTGATTAGACGGGATAACTATATTGCTGCTTGTCTGATACAATTCGGCAGCACAGTGAATTTCCTGAAAACTGTCGCTACATTTGAATTGACTTTGACGGAAATCTGAATGCATTGCATGTTATCAGTGTATACAGGCTTTGAAAGAGTGTTTATTCTACATATGTTTCTGCCAAGTAGCAAGTAATGGGTCGTCGTACTATATTGTGTATTATTAATCAAATTTTATAATTCCGCGTAGTTTTTCAAAGTCTCTGTAAACTTGTAAATGGTTTGAAAATTTACGAATTTGATATTTGTTGATCGCGAAAGCCGATGTTTTTTTTCTTCTCTCGAACTCTAACGTGCCCAACTTGAACTCTCTGTTGACTGAACATGTCTCATGAGAGTTTCTTATTCGTACTCATGTCCGAATCATGTCTCTTGAGAGAGTTTGACCTTCGGACTCATCATAGGCTCGTTTCAATGTTCATAACACGAACTGTTTTGTATATCCCTTGAGAGGTTCCAGTGTTGATTCAGCTTCAGTTATTTTGGAAAAACTCGCCATCTCCAACATATTTTGATTCTCCTTGAGAGTTTGTGATAGAAGGGTCCAAATGTTTCCCTTTAGAGGTTCCAGTGGTGATCTAGCTTCAGTTATTTTGAAAAAACTCACCATTTTCTACATATTTTGATTCTCCTTGAGAGTTTGAGATAGAAGGGTCCAAATATTTCTCTTAAGAGGTTCCAGTGTTGATTTAGCTTTGGTTATCTCGAAACCTGAAGCTAAAAATGTTTGTTCCCCCATGAGAATTTGACATAGCGGGGTTCAACTGTACAATTGTACCCTTTGAGAGGTTCCAGTGTTGATTTAGCTTCGATTATCTCGACTCCTTGCCCAACCTCCCTTTTCCGAACCAATTTTTGTTCCCCCATGAGAGTTTTACAACCGGGTTCAACACTGTATCTCTTGCGAGCTCCTTGTGCTTATTTAGCTTCGCTTATTTCAAAAACTCACTGTTTCAAGTGAATTTTCATTCCCCTTGAGAGTTCAACAAAGCGGACTCAATTGCATCCCTTGAGAGCTTCCAGCGTTGATTCAGCTTCAGTGCGAATCTTGGGACAAATTCGATTCCCTTTGAGAGTTCGAGACAGTGAGGTTCAACTGTATTCCTTAAGTGATTTCAGTGCTAACTTAGCTTCAGTTATCGCAAAACTACCTGTTTCGAAAACCTACCATTTTTTACTAAAAGCAGCAGTGAAGACAAAAAGCATTAGAATACAAGGTTTCTCATCAACAGGAAAATTTAAGCAAAATATGGAACCTTATGTTCGAGTTGTGGCTGCAAATTCCTTATCGTTTTCGTGAATTTTAGCGAATTTTGTACGGAAGCATCAAACGCACTGTGTGAGGAGTTTAAACGGAAAGAGTACATCTATTGTCGTTGAACGTTTTCTGTTGTTCTACGAGCATATTTTGAATTTTTATTTTCAATGGGAGTGGGATAAGAGGAATGCGAAATATCGCACATTGCACATTGAAAACATCATACACAATAAGTATTTTTTCAAGCTTATTTTGAACTGAAAGGTCTGTTTCATTTCCACTGCGCGTGGCATTTACAATTAGAAATTACAACTTATTTATAAAACGAAAGAAATGAAACAAACGATGAATATAAATCGAAAATCAAACTGTTTGGGTTTCAGTTTCCAGCAAATTCCCACTCATTACAATATTCAGCTATAAACTTGTAGAAACTAGATGATGCCCAGCCGGTGCTCTCATGCCGAAATCTAAAATTTACGACCATGATCTCTGTAAAATACCACCATGAACTCTAGAGTTCGGCACCGAAGTAACAACCATACCACATTTAGCGAGCTCGTCGTGGTACCCTCGTTTTCAATCTACGCCACATTTAGCGAGCTCGTCGTGGTATCCTCGTTTTCACCCTGCGCCACATTTAGCGATCTCGTCGTGGTATCCTCGTTTTCATCCTGCGCCACATTTAGCGAGCTCGTCGTGGTACCCTCGTTCTCATTCTGCGCCATATTTAGCGAGCTTGTCGTGGTACCCTCGTTTTCATTCTACGCCACGCGCATTTTGCAGTTTATTTGACCGTGCTGGAAGTAATACAAAGAAAAAATAAGTGTTTATACTTTATCATCCGCTTTATTACAATGATTTATACTTCTTGGCGTAACTTTTTAAATAATCCAATCAGCTTCGCAACTGTCATTGATTGAGAAAAAAAGGTAATATTCAAATAATAAATAAGTAAGCAAAGCTATTAATAATAAATAATAAAAGCATAAACAAACAAAGTTCGAAAATTGTAGCAGTAGTGTAGTAAAATATAAATTTTAACTTATAAGAACTATAAAAGCCTTGAATACAAATGTAATTAAATGTATCGAGCTTGGCTTTTCATTAGTAGTTGAAATACTATAAATATGATAACTCTTTTTTGAGGAATTGACAGTTAAGCTAAGGAAAATGGTTGTCGTAATATACAGGATCAGGTGAAGGCGTTTTCCTTCAAAAATATTTTTAGGGCCTTGCCCCAGACTTCCTCCTGCCGCCCACCCCCGGACTTCTGCATTCTATCGTAATATAGGGGTATTATTTGCCTAAAGAGGGTGTTTTCTTAAAATTCGCCCCCAGACTTGCTCATGCCGCTCACAGGCATCACCATACCGCCCCAGTACATTTAATGTTCTGTCAGCATTAAAAAATAATCCGAGCATTAACAACCCTGGTTGGCGAGGTTTTTTCTTTCTATAATGTTTGGCAATCCCTGAACTTTGAACATTCATATACTTTTGACTGTCATGCTATCACAGCATATGCTTTAGCCCTGTGAACTGGACGTACATAAACAAAAACAAAAAATGTTTTACCGTTTCATCTTCATATTATCAGGTGTTTTTAAAACAAGCAAAAACATATGAAAACTTACTACGCAGCGTTTTATTTCTAGGTACTAATTTTTCTGTCTAATTTTATAGTTTTTATTAATTTTATAAACTTTAATTTTTTTATAACTTATAATTCTGATGTCTGAGTCGTCTGATTCAATTTTATTTGGTACATTTTATCAACGAGATTTGAAATTGCCTTCGTTGGTTTACGGTGTAAAGAGTAAAAAATCTCATTTTGGCTGGTGAAGGAGCTATCGGTATTTAAAAAAAATTATTTTGCAATGCAAAGCAAACGCGGGCACGTCTAGACGAGCCAATGTTGCAGTTTATCCGCCCCCGCCCTGTCCCAGTTCACATTTCAGACCAGATTCAGCGAGATTCAGACCAGATTCAAACCAGATTCAGCATTCATGATGCACACGGGATTTATCTCCAAACTTTCAACATATTCTACCACGCTTTGATTTCAAGATCTTTCTTTTTTATTGTTGCATGAAAGTTTAAACATAAGACCTTTATGGTTATTCAGAAGAACTGAAGTTATTCATTTTTTCTCTAGTTTTTTTTGCACGTAAATTTTGATAGAATTTAACTTTTGTCTCTCTCTGTGAAGGTTATTTTTTGCATAAATACCCCCCGGTTTCGTTTATTTAACGAGAAATTTCGCAATGTTTCTCGTCGTCTATGACGATCGTTTTTAGCTCGTACGTCATTCTATTTTGGTTTTGATTGTCCCCAGGCCCCAGGTCGCGCATAGCGAAAACGATATATAGAACGAAATCTACGAAGAAACCTCACTTATCACAACGAACAACGAAAGGAACACAATCAGAAAATTAGCAAGAAACATAATCACTACAACTCATTAAACCATGGATAATGAAAGATGTTCTTCAATTGAAGCTAACGACCAGCTCGTGGCAAAGTATAACGAGGCAAGGAAAGCAAATTTGAAGCTACTGGAGGAAAAACGAGAAATGCTTTTGCAGATGCAACTCTTGAAGCGAGAGCAACACGATTATATTCGTCTCAACGACGAGAACAATGCAAATTTAAAACGCAAACTCAAAGAAATGGAGAAAAAATCAGGAGAAATGGAAATGGCAATTTCGCGTTCAGATGTAAGAATCTTTAAGAAGTTTAAATAATTTTCAAAACGTCAAAACGTTTTCAGTATTTTTGACCCAAAAAGGTTTCACGTGACATGCTTCCGGGTGTCTGGGGTTCCAAAAGGTCATTACAGTATCACGCCACGCGTGTGTACTCTGGTCTGTGAGCTGATGAAAATTTTACTTAGGCCTGTTATGAAAGATCAATGCAAAATATTTTTAAAAACTTTATAATTTGATTCTGTTGAAAATATTTATGTTTTAAACATGATCAGTTATTCAACAATTGTTTCTCTGTGTCTATTTGCGTGTGTTGTTTTGTGTGTTGCAAGAATGCCGTGGTGACCAAATTTGTCCATTATTGTTGGTAAGCCGGCCATTCATTCATATAACATAATTGTTCGTTTGACGTCAAAGTCAGGCGAGTGTGGGATGAAACAAAGACGGGTGCCACGTTTGAAGTTTGAACTTTATGTTCACTGACATATATTATGGGTTATGGAGTTAAAATGAAGCCTGCACAACATTTAAGAAATTTTCTGTCAAAAATTTAATTTACAACCAAATGGTCTTTTACATATATTTTTAGGCTGTAGTTTTTTTTAAAGTAACATTAATATTCATGTTTTTCTTTCTGGTGTTGCGAAGCTGCTTGAAAACAGATTACAGAAAAATACCAAGATCGGCCTAAGTAAACCGAACTAAAAAAATAGGAAATAAGAAAGTTAGTAATAAAGTCCCCCCTCTCCTCCAAGAAATTCAATTTTTACCTAAGGCTATTGCTTCCCCGTTGTTAATTGATTATTTTATCGTTTTTTGGTCAGAATTCAACCGTTTTAAGGCGATTTTTTTTGGATATAACATGATGGGGGAAATTCATATTTTGTTTTTATATTTTTCATAAATGTTTTTTATTTTACTATTAGAAGTTGGACGTGCCAAACAACGTTGAAAATTCGAATTCTGCTTCTAATTGCAACTGTACGTGTGCAAATCAATTGAAAGAGGTAAGAATAGAATATTTTTGACAATTAACGAATGTTGAATATTGCTCTTCACGTGTGTATTATTTTATGCCAAAATTGTGGGTGCTTGTGCGATGCGAAGTGCCGAGAAAGGGGCGCAACGACAAGCCAAAAAACGGGCTATAAAATAAATGATTTCAGGCAGGTCTTTTAAGGAAATGGGAATCGAATTTTTCACGATTTCTGTAAGAGTATGTGATTAATACGATTAATAATTTAAAATGTACTTTTTCTTAATTCAGGCAATAAAAGTGAACCATCTTTGGAATGAGAGCTTCAAGAATTCTTCGAATAGATTTCACGAAGCTGAGAAGAAAGCCAGGGGACTGGAGAAAGAATTAAAATCGGAAATCGAAGAAAACTCATCTCTTAGGAAATTGATTGAAAAACTCCAAAAGGACTTAGAAGATTCTAACAGAGCAAATTATGGAAGATCAATCAGTCTTGATGCCATTTGCAGCACGGAAGATGTCGAAGCACTGAAGCTCCAAGTATGTGTTTATCTCTGTTTGTTCTGTTATAAAAAGAATGTTTTAATAGTTTTGCTTGTAGTGGGTTGCCAAAAATTTCCCCACGTTTGCAAAGCTATGGAGGAGATTTAGTCTTGATAATTTCGTTTCTGTTTGACGTTGATTGATGTGTCTCAAGTTAAATTTTGGTACCTTGTTTACCAAAATCTACTAAGTAATCCATTAGCCATATACTAAGGGAAAGGCAATGATAATGGCCTTCTCAGAGCCACAATGCAATATTTTTAGCAGATTGCAACAGTAGAAGTCCTCTATTTTTGCTTCCATTGAGTATTGTTCCGTGATTATAGGGTAGAATTCGAATTCGGCAAACAAGGTATCGAACTATAAATTTAAGCTTCTTGTAACAAATCAAAACTGAAGCTCCTCCGTAGAAGCTTTGGAACATTTGCTGGGCAACCCTGTATAACTGTAAAACGAAATAGAAATAATGAAAAGCGAACTCAGCGTAGATTTAATTCAGTGCTTCTCACTGTAAATTCCGTCGATTTTGGCAAACAGGGAATCAAACTTTGTGTTCAAGCCTCTCGTATCAATCCCAAGCCAAAACAGGATTATCAACCCCCATCAGCCTTGTCAGGTTGCTTTTTATGATGTACGTTTTTATGTGTGTGGGTTTCTACCTTGTTATGGCTGTTAGCTGCGTTTTAATTAAACAATTATTGGATAGAACTTAACGAAATTTTAATTTTCTTTTGATAGATGTTGGCTTTCCGAGAAGACTTCAACAGCGAAAAAGTTGAAAAAGAAAAATGCGACAAAGATTTGAAAGTACACGAGAAAAAACTTGAAGAAGCAAATAAAATTATTCAATCCATGTCTGATGATTTAATGCTTCACAAACGTCAGATTTCTATAATGCAACAAAACAAAGAGCATGTGAAACGGCAACTTAGAAGACTATCACAAGATTCTTATCCATATCAGTCTATGCATGGATTCCAAAATGCTTCACCTTCGTTTGATGATTTTGAAGTACCTTCGGTAAGACAGTTTTTACGATAATTTCTCATCCATTAAAATTTACAATTAAAATAAACACTGTGTTTCGTGCTTTTAAAATTATTCTAAGTCGTTGTTACCCAACTAAATACTACGGGACTCAAAAAAAAATTCCGAGGTTTGAAAAATCATCAAAATTAGAGTGTGTTGCCAATGAAGCTCATTTGATGTTGCCATGTACAAAAGTGTTGCTAATTGTTGTTGTTGCTAAACTAATTGTTGCAATAATGTTAAATATTTCACCAGTTCAACAGTTTAAAAGCGACCTGGTTTTGATGAATGGTATAACTCGTTATATGATAAATAAATGAATAACGTTTATAAATATCAAAAAAGTCTAAATTACTCATAATCATGATTTTTCTTTTTTCAGGAATATCCATCCAGTGCTCCCTTCAGGCCAGCTTTTCGAAAAAGTTCTGATTCGGACTCGTTTGAATGTGGAAGGGTTGTAAGAGATTTGTAATATTTTAGCTGATAGCCAAGGGTGAGCATGTCTCGTTTTTTTTTTTGGTCTTATATATTTGTTTTACTAAGTTTTATAATTGAATACAATTTTATGATGAAAATTAAAGTTTTGATATACATATACATAACATCATGTGCTGAAAAAAAGGTTGTGATAAAATACAGATAAAAATAATTAATTTTGCATGATAGATAAGAAAATGAGGAAGGTTTAGATCCAGAACGAGTACTAGTACGAGTGCGATACAAAAAACTGTTGAATTCAAAATTTAAAGAATAAGCTTGTGAAAAATTCTGTCGCTATGAGACATAAGAACCTTGTGATTTCCAAACCTGCAACGTAAAAATGACCATTTTTCGTCGTGTTTTGGAAAACAAGCTAAAGACTCAGAGAGGAAGGTAAAATTAGCTTAATTATGGCGACAGCGAGAAGGCCTAATCTACGAAGAACCTTTGACATTGCGAAAATAGAATGCAAAGTTTACAAAGAAAGCTTTTTTTTATAAATCTACCTTTGGGGATGAGTTTTCCAACCTTATACTCACATTTGAACTCGTTGTGAATCTAAACCTCCCTATCATCTCAAAATGGACATGCCCATTCTAAAATAATTTTGAAATCTTGATTTTGAAATTTTAAAAAGACAAATTAGAAAGCTAATCTTTATTCATTAAATAGCTAGTAAAATAATAAAATTTTATTGACGGATGTGACTTGAAAATGTTTGTAGTGTAATTGGTTTTAATGATGTGTTTACTGTATCGTTTGAAAATTAGGTGGTACTAAAATTATTTTAGTCGCATATTGTTCGTTCAGGAAGTATAAACAAAACAATATGCGTATAAGAAGTTAAGTTAAAAATTTAAAAAAAAAAATTCGATATGAAACATTATTAAACTATTCACTATACAATAAACTTCATTTTTTTTACAAAGCAATGTCCAGCCTTTAAGAAAATACTTCATCAGAAACTTGTGAAGAAAAATGTCCAGCCTTTAAGAAACTACTTCATCAGAAACTTAGACATTGAATTTTGACCGCAACAACATGAAAACAATAAGTCGATCAAGGAAGAATAATAGCCTGGGGTCGAAAAAGGGAGGTTCTCAAAGGTTGGACTTCACTGTGTCACGTATTACGAGGCTGGAAGGTTCTTTCTATTTTCTTTGTACCGGTAGACTTTGCTCATAGTCTTTTAGTTTCGTTAATCAGTAAATTGTTTGTATCCTTAATCAGTAAATTATATGTAACTGCTGAGGAAAGTACCCTGCGGCGGAGAGACCTCAGGAAAATAAGAACAAAATGAGCAGCCAAAGCGTATACCGTATTTTCTCCAATCAAAATTTTTCTCGACTCTGATTGACATGTAAGGATATATATAGTTATCGATGAAGAAGTTAGTACTCATTTTCGAAGTCGCAATTAAGATTCTTTTAAAGTTTATTGATGCGTTTTTAAAATTTTGTTAAATTTATACGTATATATATTAGAGGAACATTTTTAAAGATGTGGGTTTCAGTATTTATTTTAATCTATTCAACATTTAAGCGTATGTAATTTTTAACTATGCACTTGATACAATTTACGTTCAAAAAACATTTGCTTCGATTGCATAATATTTGGTATTTATTAGTTTAGTTGTATTATCAAAAAAACAGAACAGACAGTGTAGGGAGAATGGCTTAAATTTGCTTGAAAAGAACAATACCTCGATGGGGCATGTGCATACTAATATTTGGTAACTGGCATGTGCCACCTAGAAGGGTAAGTTTTGAGGGAAAAAGTTTCTGAAAATTTGTCAAAATTTGCGATTTTCTAAACGTTGGTTTTATTCTTTCAAATTGTGTACGGAAAACTTAAAACAAGTGTTTCGTGGAACAGAATTCATCATCAAATTGAGACTGAAGTCGCAACATTTAAATTTTGAGAATGCTTTTAAGTATTTGCGGCACACCCTCATAAATTTGGGGGCCGTGCGGGTACGATATACCATATGAGAGAATAGGGAGCATAATAATTATTAATATGTTGAATGATTTTATCGTAAGAGTAATTAGAATTTCTACTAATTGGGGGAGCTGTCACTATCTCCCACATAATTTTTGGTACTCGTTTACCGATCTCAGTGGGGGTGGCAGCTGAATTGGTTTGCAGTTCCCGTGAACCAGGAATTGAGCTCACGTAGGCAGAGCCTGTGATGTTATTAGGCCACACCACAACTAGAATAGAAATGAGACAAATGAAATGGGGAAGGGAGGGGGAAACTGCGAAAACACGGATGGAAAAGGAATTTGAAGCCATTCTCCCACTATCGAAATATAGCATGAGTATATTAGTAAAATGAAAGTAGACAACGTGGGATAATCCACAGCCGTTTTTAATAATTAGTTTGAAAAAAATTGTTGAAATTATGTGTGGATCTAGTATCTTATATTTTTAACTAATAAAAATGAAATTTTAAATCGGCTATGGTTACGTTTAATATTCGTATTTAAAGATTACTTTTTCATACAAAGTTATGGGTCCTTTTTATAAAAGTGATTCATATTTTAGACCCTATTCATTTGTTTTTTATTTCAATGCTGTAGACTTTAATGCAATTATGCAATTATGAATTATTTATTTATTCATTCATTCAATGCAAGTTAAAATGTAACAATATGTTTTTAAGATGAATGTCTAATTTCGGGCTATGTTTTCGTTTTTGATATTGTCTATCCTTGTGAAATTAAAAACAATTTAACTCCAGGAATTCTTCCTCTGGATTTTATGTTTGTTGTTTTTAAAGCCAACGTCGGGAAACTCTCACTACGATGATGGATCCCTGATCGCTATGATGGAGTATTATCCATTGTGTTATCCGACAGACCGTTTGACATATATTTTTATGCATCGGGGTTTTTGCTATGCATCGGGGTTTATTGGCAATAGTTGTCGAGCGTGTCGGTCAGATAGACGAAT
The DNA here is from genome assembly GCA_036873815.1 of Phacellophora camtschatica. NCBI lineage: Eukaryota > Metazoa > Cnidaria > Scyphozoa > Semaeostomeae > Ulmaridae > Phacellophora > Phacellophora camtschatica. Next base: position 27,112 of record JAYJMH010019660.1, read on the forward strand.
GAAAACCATAAATTTTTGAAAACTGATGCTGCAATGATTGCCTTAGCCTGGGTGCAGACTCGACTGGTTTAGTTGAATGAAAAATTGCAGGTTCCTCCTCCAGTAGGAGTCCTTGAGGAGGGTCCTTGAGGAGGAACCTGAAATTTTTATTCGACGAAGTTCTTTTGATGGGAACCAATCGAGCCTGCACGCAGGCTAAGACTGCATATGATCCAGTATTATCTTTTAAGTTTATAGAAAATTTATAGAAAATGGTCGGCGATGCAGAAAAAATTCGCGCCGGCGATCAGTAACGGCGAATGAAAACTGTTGGAAACCAGTGGCGGCGAGTGGTTTCCAGCGGCTTAAAACTCAAACATGCTTATTTTTGTTTCCCGATGGTTCCCGATGAACAATGCTAATATGAGTCCCTGTGTAATACGATGAACTGGAATTTTTCTTTTGTTTCCCCCCCCCCCCAATCGCATGGTAGATTTTGAAATTTTGGGGATTGTTCCAGATTTTTTATGGTTATTAGAAACCATCAAAACTTTGTACCCTGGTGCCAAAAATGTTACCATGTATGCAAAAATTAAATTTCTTGTGTAGGTTAGATGTACCAGTCCAGTATGTTATCTCCGTTACTTGGCATCATTTTTTTCTCCATATGTTTCATTTTTAAACTTTTTAACGTGTGCGACAATAAAAAGTTATTTGCTGATTTACAACACAAACGTCATCAAGGCACCACTCTGTCGACATCTGCTTCTGCTATCTCTTATTCTAACAGCAAACGAACATTTGTTAGAGATAGCTAGTCTTCGAGGCAGACGGGAAACAAACAGAAAGATTTGTTATCAAGACAGCGAATTTTGAAGATACATTTTGATTAACTATTTATGCGAGTAGTAAATAAATTGTGTTTTTGCGTGTACATCGTGGGCTGCCGTGCGGGATTAAATAAAATTAATTTGGTTAAACTGTAGCCCGGTGCTATAGTTTGAATTGAAAATCAATCTTCTGGATCTGCCGTACCACCGTTCGACAAAAGTTGCCGCGTGACTACGATTTATATGCTCTTGCCAAATCTACCTCAGACCCGATCATTTAAAACTTCGAGCACGGCAACAGCGTGGCGCGTATCAATCAAACTCAAATATTTTCGATCCGGGGTATGCTAGGAGCATGACAAAAGCACGGCACGTTTTGTCAAGCCGGAGTTGTACTAATTCATATTTTGTTCGACACAGCAATGCTTGACAACCTAACTAAAGTTCGAAATAAAATTAGACAAAGTTTCTTCATCAATTGAATAAAGTCCCGGGTGACAGAATCATATAAAAGGACCATTGGCAATGACGTCAGGTTACATTTAGAAATTCACAAGACATTGGCAAGGGCTAATTTACACATCTTATCCCATTCACTACTACGCAATTACCGTAAATATACAAAAGAAATACGCGCGCGTGGTTCATATGTCACAAGATTATGCTAACCGGATATTCTTCTCTTCAAATAATCAAGAGCGTAAAAAATCCTTCCTTCTAAATACAGCCTCAGCTACTCGGGCATATTTTCTTCCTATTTTACAACAAAACAATGCGCTGCAACTGAACTGAAAGGGAATATTTTAAATTGGGGATTTCATATGTATCCGGAACATATGAACCCGGAACAAAAAGTGTCAGGTAAGGCGCAATACGAAAACGGATTTATTCGTCACATTTTCAACAGCAATTATCTTCCACACGTGTGGTTTCTCTTACGGAGGAACAGCGTTGCGGAATGATGCAGATGCCAAAACGAAAGCAATAAAAACATTTGACCAAAATCAAAACAGCGCTAAAAAGCTCCAGAGCTTGAATACGCCTTACTATTGTTGTTTTTCTCTTTATACTTTAAACGAAAAGTTAATTTTATTCTTTTTATGTTAACCTAACAAACAGTTCGATAATAAATTTTCCTACTTTAATACCTGTACTCTGTGTAAACATTATGAAATGAAACAAAATGACACAAAATCGATTTGTGTAATAATTTGAATTTTTTTTGCTTTCGTTACTTGATTCCTTTATTTATTGAATACAAATAAAATACTCTGTCCTTGAGCCACTGAGTCTTGGTTAAGCCTCTCTGGCTTGGCTGAGAGGCATACTCTTGTTTGAGTAAAAAAAAAACCAATAACACCAACAGGCATTTCCAGGCATCAAACATAGATGCCTATTTTTATTGCCAAAAATGAATGCAACTTGCTGCTTCATCGAAGACTGTGAGGATATGCTACACAATGAAGAAGAAAGTTGTTTTTAATTTGGCAGCACACGAGAGTATCGAATAGAATCAGATAATGTCGCAACAGTATTTAAAACTATGCGAAGCTCGGAAGTTATTGTTTTCGAATACAAAAGAAATTGATAACGCATGCGCAATCAAGTTGACACATTCTCTGGATTAGCAATGACGGAACCGAACAACTTGTGCGCCAAAATCACAAAATTTCATCACTAGATTCTCTTGCTATTCGAATGCACATGTTGCGCTCTTTGCTTTTAATACCAAGAAAGTAACTTGAAGATAGTATTTATTTCAGTTTTTGGTGAAACTGGAGACGTCTGGGGGTGCAGAAAGCTGCCAAAGTTGTTTACTTAACAGAGGTAGGCCAAGCTCATTTGCATAGCGCTGAGCCGAGGAGAAAACGAGGATGGATGTGGAAAGCGACCAAAATGAAAGTGGTGCTGATTCTGTGTGCAACGTCTGCAAGAAAAAATTCGAGAACACTGAAAAGCTTTCTTTGCACATGAGGTTTCATTCTTTGTTTGGTAATTTCAAGAAAACTTTTGCAAATGTTAATGGCGAAAATAATAATGCGACGACAGAAAGTAGTAGTGGTGCTGCTGCAACTGATGGAGGAAGTTCAGACACTGCAACTTTTGGTAGGCCAATTAAATGTTTTGTTTCAATAACAATATCGACTTATTTTCATTGTTTATTGTAATATTATCTTTTTTGCTTCATTGTTTTGTATCCAATATTAATAAATAAGTAGAATAAATTAGTACATTATAATGAATTATTTCATATAGTTTTTGATATATTTATTTATTTTTAAATTATGACATGATTGATGAAAACTAATAAACATTTATATGGCCCCTGGTATTTTTTGGGATGCTCTTAATATTCAATATATCATATTTTGACCACATGGAGGTGATACATATTTTTAATAATTGCGGGTGATAAATATATAATTGTTTTCATTTGACTTAAAAATAACTTTTATTTTGGATAGTAATCTACCATACTGGAATCCGTTCATGCAATCCGCCAAAGATTTCTGCCAATTCTATTGGTCTGTTATTATTTCCATTGTTCTAGTGTCATCTCTATCTGCCCTAGATCTTTTTGGTGGAAAGTCCCCCGATTCCAGAATGGATAGTCTAAACTTTTCTTGATACCTGAATTAAATGATCATTTTTTTGTGAGTCTTCATGAAATAAAATAGTATATGTTTCATTTCCTGAAAGCTTGGCAGCAAAATGTTTTTTGCGATTATAAAGTTTCATCAAATACCTATGAATCACATTATATCATTTACAGGGTGCTGTCGTTTGAGATGTGTTTGTCTGATTTTAGTGATTAATGTTTTGGTTTCCAGCTGAAAGACCAAAATAATCATTATTTTTAAATTTTGAAACAACTGATGTTTTAATTGCCTACCAGCAATAGATTTAGAAAAGTCAGAATACTCACAGTGTTGAAAAAGGGATCAAATGAAAAGTTGAATTTAGAAAGTTCTAACCATTGAAATTCTGTTTAAATTTTACTATTCACTATAGGAGGCATTGGAAATCCTTTTCTGAACTAAAAAACATAATTCTTTATTTTTATCTTTGGAAAATCAGCATTTGCAAGGACATTTTCTGACAACTGCTTCATTGACTCAAATGATTCCGCAGTCCGGTTTTTCATGGTGCTGTCATTTGAAAGTTTTTCCAAACTGCATCACCTTTTTCGAGTGTTGTGTGCTGATAAAATGTTGACCAGTGCAATCTTTTTATTTGAAATGGCATAATTTCTTTGATGTTCTTAATTTATTTAGGAGAGGATTTGTTAATTGAATTTAAATTTTGGCATTTCAGTAGTGATAATGGATCCATCCTATTGGCTAAAGGCTAATTCAGCCGAGCTGGAAAAACAAAAAAATCATTAACTTAGGAGGTTGGATTGCTATTTTCTTTATTACATTGTGAGAAACGTGTATACTTTTTTCTGGTACACCTGGTGTATATAGGTGGGAAATTTCAACTTTTTGGAAAGGTGGGAAATTTCTGACTGGGGGCAGAATTATCTTCAATCTAATATGAGTGAGCAAAATGCCAATAAATCTTTTTTGGAAGACCCGCAGCAAGATTTTAATCAATTTACAACACAGACAGAATGTCCAATACTGTTTAAAAAGTATATGTTCATATAATTTCCCAGTACGAGTAAAGGAATCAAAGAACAATCTATCAAGATTCTAAACCAGGAAAATATTGAATGAAGCCATATAATTTCCTGACTGCGTTGCAAGTGGGTTACTTGGATTGATGAATAATAAATATATGTAATATAAAACAAAAAATGTCAAAGATCTCAAATCTAGAGAAGTATTGAGTTGTTTATCTTTTTAAATGTGACTTTTGTGATAAGCTATTCATTTACACTTGCCTACACTGATGTCGACTCATTGAGGAATGCAAAGGATCAGATACAATGTAGAAAGTCAATTGAAAATGTTGTGAAAATGTTGACAGGAAAGCAGATTGCTTGATCTACAAAATGTTGTTCATCAAAGATTTAAAGTTCTTCCCATGTGCTGGGGTATTCTGCCAGTTTTGCTTGTTACTATAGGCCATAAAAATAATGCAGAACAATTTAGAGACATGGCTCTTTCTGTGATGATTCTAAAGAACCTAAATAGCAAAAACAAAAATAGTGTGTTTCTTTTGATCTGGAAATAAATTGAAAAAGTGCATAGAAAGTCCATTCTGTGAATTCAATGGTATACATAAAGTCAATCGGACAGTTGTGAAGTGTGAAAGTGTGCTAATTCAAAAAATAAGGCTAAAATTTTTGATTGCCCATTTACACTTCTTAATCTGTCTGATCAACTTTATGCAGTAATTTATGGAAAGGACTTTCCAGAAATGTTTCCAAGTCACCTCTAAATCTAAAGAAACACATTATTTTTGTTATTTTGGTGCCTTTAGAATTTTTGCAGAATGTTAGAGTGATATCTCAAAATCTAAGTTAAGGTTTCAGGAATTATTCTGTATTATTTTTATGGCCCAGTAAAGAACAGAATTTTCAGGATAGCTGAGCAAACTGCGAAACTTTTTTTGTTCTCCCAGTATATATTACCAACATGATTTAAATCAATTTAGCTTGAAAATTATGTAGGGTGACATTGAAACATCAACAAAAACACAAATTTAGTTTTAGTTTGATTAAGTGCACTTAAAGGTGTGAACCCATTATTTTTGACTGCAAATTTCATTGGAGACAAATTGCCATATAGATAAGTATATATATATATATATATATTCTTTCTTTACAGTTGGAAATAGTATAGTAGCTATATTATAATAATATTGTAGCTAATTCATACCAACTAGGATATACATACATAAAGCATAAAGTAGATAGACAGTTGTGTTGTGTGCTTGATAATGAAACTGATTGGATGATCAATTTATTCAAACAAACAAAATGGAAAATGAGTGAATTAATTGATTAAAAATAAAAGCCTGATGTCTTTAAACTTATCCTGTAATATTTGACTTGGACTGTGCCCAGAAAATATTAATTTGAAAAAAATGTGATTCTGAAATTATGTAATTTTAACATCTTAAGTCTTGTTTACTCCAAGAAGAACATTTGTTGTTATTATAGTTTATGAATATGTTTTTTAACCATTAAAAATTGATGCTTTGCTCAAATAGGCTGTCATGAATGTTAAGAATTCACAAAGAATGTGTCACTTGTTATGATTTTTGACGAATTGTTTCCTGACGGAGAATCATTGTGAGCAATTTGTAAACACAGAAAAGAGATTAAAATTGTTATATCAATAATATGAACATCAGCACTGTTTTAGCTAATCAGAGCATTTTGTTTACATTTTGCACAAAAGCCAATGAAAACACTTCATGTTCTTCAGGTGGTGTGATGCTCGGGATTCTTGCAGTGCCCTCTATTGCTCTCAATGCTTTGAGTTCAAAGCACAAACACATTGTTTCTATTTTATTTTAAACTATTATTGTTATTCTTCCTCGCTTACAAATCCCCTCCTTTTCCTCATTTCTATAACTATGTTCTTATCATTTCTCTCATTTCCTGTGCGTCATCTGATTTGATGTTCATTCCACCTCAGGGTTCAATCAAGTCCCTCATCTTTCACCATGAACAACTTTCTTCAACACATTAACTTGTCATTGTATGTCCAGCTGTATTTTCCTCTTCACCGCACAAATCATTCCCTATTTATATTTATTCTTAATAGTTGCTTTCATAACATGTAAAGCTTTATTTTACAGTTACTTTATTTTATTTTACAATACCACATTGTCGCAATTTCGTCATTCCTTTGACTTTAATGTTTGCTCGTGTTTGCTTCAGAAACTATGCTCTTCAGTATGTTGTGCTTTATTTCCTTTTCCGCATTTTTATTGTGTTGACATAATTAATGTTCGTATTAATAGCATACTTTTCTTTTTTCCAACCCTTTTTATCTCTTCTCACATTTTATATGCATTTGTCCAGGTCGCAATCTAACTCTAATTCTTAAGGTATCATTAAAAGCAAGAAGAAACTTCGAAGAAAATACTCATCTTTTTATCTATGCTTTATCATATGACATTTCGTTCCCGTCTGATCTTTAAGACTGCAACATGATAACTTACTCAACTTTGAAATTACACTCACAATTATTTACTTTTCTGGCTGTCAATTCCATACAATATATTTCAACCAATCAAATTGCTAAAAACTAGAAAAACAATATTTTCCACGCTTAATAGCAATACAATAGTTAATGCATCTTAATCTATTAAAGGGTGGCTCTCTTGTCAGTTTCCGTACCCTCTACATCAATACGAGGCTAATACTTAATGGATTAATACAATAACACAAAAGAGAAAATATGTTAATCATAAAACTTACCGCGTCCTGTGAATGTAAAATGAATGAACAACGAACAACATCTAATACTGTATGACAAACCACAACAGTAATTAATATGCGCCTTCGGGGATTTCCAACATCATTTCAATCATGGCTTTTCTTGCTTCCCTTCCTTCTTTCGAGTGCATCCATTTATGAGAAAACTTGAGTCTACGATAGTCTATTTTGTTCTCCATTGGCCATGTTCCTATTTCTATCAGCGTTCTCCAAGACGGTGTTGCTTTACTTTGACGTTAGATTTTTTGCATCATTTCTTTATTTAATGTGAAATTACGTCACGCAAGACGGGTTGCTATAGAAGCTAGGTCAAAAATAGTGAAAAATACGCTCTCTATTTAAGCTCAGGGATAAAGGTTTACGTTTTCACAAGTCTTCTCTTTTTATTCGTAATTTTGCAATTTTGTCTTTCTCCGAATTGACAGTGATTTCGATGTCTTTTTCCGAATTGACAATTGACAACGATTCGATTTCAATGATTTCAAAAACATTGACAATGATTTCGATTTACTCGCAGCCATCGATTTCGATGCACTCACAGCCAACACTACTTAACTGCCCTGTAGAGATTTAGCAAAGTTTTAATTAATAATGTAGAGGAATGGCTTAATATTTTGTCATGGTATTTGAGTACAGTAAGTCCTGTCTTTGAGAAACCACAAAGAAACAAAGAGTGGAGCACAACAGACTGAGGTCGAAACGTCTCAGTCCAAATGTGGGACTTTGCTGTATTCTAGAAGTTGCTTGAATTCAACGAAATTTAGTTTTCAAATGTTATCAATATCTGTGTGATCTGGAAATGAGGTTTTTCAAAATTATAAAATTACATTATCACTGTATGTGACCAGACAAATGATTTCTAAAATTAGTTAGCTTTTTCCTATGAGTTGAATTGTGTTGATTTTTCAATCATCTGAAAATATTTTTGGTCATCTAGTGTATTTATATTAGTGTCAGATTATAGATTATCTATCTATTCATAGCTAGTATACATATAAAACGTTTGTTAGATTACAATATTATGTAAATTTTGAGTCATTTGTTATGTTATGAATATAGGTCAGCGATTGTTAGATTATGAGCATTGGCTCGTGGGGTACCGCATGAAGGATCACAGGCTTCAGCAAGATCACTTTTATTACTTTGTCATATTTCTTGCTCTACCTGTCCTACATTCCGTGTTTTGATTTGTATGGTCACAATTAAAACACGGAATATTTAAAAACACTGTTACAGTTTTCTGGAAGCTTTATTTTCATAATTTCTATGGCGACATACTACTTTTGCATGATGGATGATCAAGATTATGCCATGAAACATTTAACCATGTTTCAAACTCCGGTTGCTCACAAATACACACACTTTGGCTAATTTTAAACTCGTTTTTCAATCTGAGACCATCGATGTCCTTTGATTGTTTTCCTATTGTCCTGGTCAGAATTCATGGTCTGAGTTTTTCATAAATTTTGAATGGTTTCTTAAAGGCGAGACTTGACTGTATTGCGAGAACATGCAGCATCTTGATATATAACAAGGCGATTTACATACAAGATAAATTCCTTCAAGATAAATAGCAGAATACTGATGAGTTTAAGTCTGCAAATATTTTGGATCACCTAGCACAGTTGGTAGACTATTGCCCATTTGGCACCATCTTTGATTATGATAAAAAGCTATCCATGCGAGATCAAACATTTATTGCCGCCACGTTCCTGATGACCATTTTGTTCTGATGGAAAAGGGAAACGGGCTAGACATGATTGAAGCCACTAAAGAATGAAGTTTTTGCTTTCGCTTGCTTTTGGCAGCCAGGTCGATAACACTGGCTCCAGTTTCATAAATTTTGGTACATTTTACAACTCTTATTAGAGAGTCCTGGAGAGAGTCGTTACAAACCCCAATAATTTACAAAATTCGGGCAAACTTTTACATATTCAGACAATATTTTCTGGCAAAATTGTAGATAACTATGGTTATACTTTACTAAAACAATGGAATATTTAAGGAGAACAATAGAAACAATTTGGTAAATTTCCAAATGAAGATCTTGGGGCTCTTACATTTAGGCTCACTGTTTCATTCTGTGTAAAAGAATGGTTTGCGATTTCAAACAACAGCAGGGGAATTTCGTAAAACAGAAGATTGGACATCTTATTTCAATGAACAAGAGGGATAATTGTAAAAAAGGATTGCGGTTTCGAACAAAAATGGGGAATTTTGTAAAACAAAAGATTACCGTTTCGAACATGACATTACAACAGAGTTCAAACCTGTGAATGCACTCTATCAAATGTGTGAACTATATTCTTCTCAGTGAAAAATCGCATTTTCATATTCAGAACTGAATCCCTTGTTTCACATAGTTCTTACGTAGTTATTTCATGCTCATGAATCATGTGGTTCTTACTTTTCGGTAAAAATAAATTATTTACATTCAGGAGTGTAAAATCAAATATTTATATTCAGGTGTAAAAATTAATTATTTGAGAATTATTTTTTTAATGGATCACTAGCTTGAATCCAGCGCGGGGATTTTTCGCAACACCCGCTATCTGAATTTTTAGAACTAAAAGTTTTGTCGTAAACTGCAAATTTGTTAATCACTGAAATTCTTTTTTATTTTCAAATGACTATTTAACCGTTTTCTTTGGATAGATACCGCTGAAAGCGTCAAGACACCAGCTGCTTTTGCGAAATCTAAACGTCGTACCACGTCCTCGATATTATTAGTAGAAAAGCCGTTTCGTTGCACGAAGTGTGGAGTGAATTTCAGTTCCATGCGAAACAAAATACAGCACGATCTACTTCACGCTAAGAGGACGACTGGATTTCAACAAAGAGGTATCGTACTTTTTTTAAACCATAAACAGTTCGTTTACATTTTAGTTTCGTTTGATGATTTAATTTCCAGTATACTCCCCGTAACTCGGCCTTGCTTTAATCGAACAATAAGGATGTCTGGATCCAGAGCCAGTACGAGTACGACATGGAAAACAATTGCATTTAAAATTAAAGAATAAACTTGTGAAAAATGTTGTTCCCATTGGGCATCAGAACGTTCTGAACATGAAATTGACTATTTTTCATCGTCTTTTGGAAAAATGAGCTTTAAGACTCAGAGAAGAATTGGCTTAACCATAGCGACAGCGAGAAGGCCAAATAAATTACAAATAAAGCTATTTATTTTGCTAAATCGCCTTTTGGAGTGCATTTTTCAACCTTGTACTCGCTCGTGCTCACACTCGTTCTGGATCTAAACCTCACTAATTCTCCAATTCCCGTTCGACATTTCAGTACTGAAATATCCCTCGAGAATTCGAACATGCGTTGTCTCGAACTAGCTCCTTTAGTCCCTTGAGGTAACACACTGTATGGTGTGGAAAATTGAAAAAATATCAAAAATTGAAAAAAGTTTTTGCGAAAATATGGAAATGTTTTTGGTTAAAATGATGCGCCATTACATAGTTTGTAAAAAGCTTTAATTTCTGCAACATTTCACTAATATTAGTGATGAATTGAAAAAATCTTAATTTTTGTTGAGGCATGGTTGCTGCAAAATATTTTTGGTTTAAATTAAAAATATCTTTTTACGGTTTTTCAAAGTCAAAATTTTTAATTTCTGAAACATTTCACTAAAATTTGCGATAATTTACAAAAATCTTAATTAAAATCTCACGGTTAAAAATCTCACGGTTACCGCAAGATGTTTTTAGTTTAAATTAAAAACATCCCTTTACGGTTTTTCAAATCAAAATTTTTAATTTCTGAAACATTTCACTAAAATTGGCGATAACTTACAAAAGATCTAAATATTTCGCGGAGTCACAATTACTGCAACATGTTTTTCGTTAAAATTAAAGAATGTGAAGAACAAGTTGGACGGAATGCGAGATTGATGGTTTTTGATAAGCGATACGATATGAGATTTATTATTTTGGGTTAGCAAGATCGGTTGCAAAAACGTTACAGTAAGATGCGGGATATACTAAAAAAATGTCAGGTATTGTACACTCTAATTAAATGCCACTATATCGGGTTTCCCAAAATAAGGTATGAAGTTTTTCATTTGACTCGGTTAAGAAAAGCCGGGAGAATTACCATAAATAGATACTACTATGTTGCTAAAGGATTAATTTTAACCGGAAAATTTATTTGGATGAAATTGGTTAATTTATTCAGAGGTTATAGAAATGTCGTTTGAAAAGAAATCTCAAAATCTTTGCTGTAATGGTAAAGCACGTGTTGTTGTCTAAATTTCCGGCCTAAGTGTGAATTCTTTACGAACATAGCGGTATCTCATTTATGGTATTTCTCATAGTCTTTTGTGACCTAGCAAATCTGCAAACAAGGTCCACCTTTTTGGGACACCAGTTCTGAAACATTCCACTAAGATTGAAGACATTAGAACGCACTGACAACGATGGTTTCAGCGATTTGAAACTTTTTATCGGTGCAATTCGTTGAGAAGCTGGCAAATTTAAAACCTGCCAAAGAAAGCATGTTATGTACTGTTACGATAATGATGCTTAATTCTTGTAAACAGAACATCGCAATTCTTTGTTTAGGAGCTTACACAACGGAACTGAAGTGTAGCATATGCAAGAAACGATGCCGCACCGAGAATGGACTTCAAAAACATTTCGAAACTGCTCATACAAACATGCATAAAAACAGTCGATTTCCGTGTCAACATTGTTCGGATGAATTCAAAAATAAAAACTCTTTACGGGACCATTTGCTGAGCTCTCACAAAGCTGAAGGAGATTCCATGCATGTTGAAATTGACGAGGGCCAGGCTGCTCCCGGGAAAGGCAGGTTTAAAGTTACGGATTATAAAGGAGTGGCGGTTCGTAAGAGAAACCAAGATGTCTTGATGTACGAGTGTAACATTTGTGGAGCACGTTGCTTTACTCAAAGAAGCATAACGAAACACATTAAAAGCAACCATAAAAATTCACGTTCGACATCAAACAATAGTGACCTTTCTTGTGGGGATTGTGGTCTTGTTTTTAAAAATATAGACACTTTGAGGCGACATGTTGCTGCGAGGCACAGAGACAAGAATGGAAATGACGTTACTGGTTTGGCTAAAGGAGGGATTCCTTCTTGTGTCAGTCCAGAAGAGGCGCACACGAAAATAATAGAAGAACACAAAGAAGGCAAGACAGACAATGCTGGTGAGTCACAAATCGCGAAAGATGCACCTGTTGCATGCACACAATGCGACCAGGTATTTAAGACTTTGAAGGGTATGCGTAGGCATGTTACTTGGAGGCATTCAAGCAAAAAAGTGTTAGAACCTGCTGCGGATGTAAGTGTAAAATCGAATTCATCTGAGAAAACTGATACTGGAGAGGAGACTGGTTCAAATGACGAAAGCCAGGATACAGAGGTCAAAAATATAAAATCGAAGGTCAAGGGTCGAAAATATTTTGCTGGGAAAATGAAGAAAAGAAAGTTTAGATGCGAGAAATGCCCTTCTCGCTTTTCTGACCCGATATCATTAAAAAAGCATTTGAAGTTCAACCACAGTGTAAAGTTAGTGCAGCGGATTCATCAGAACTTGAAAGGGTATAAGAAGATCAAAATCGAGAGAAGTGGAGAGATTAGCTATAGTTTTCGTTGTCTTCATTGTAACAAAAGAAAGAACAAGATGAAGAAGATAATCGACCATATAAAGAAGGAACACAGTAATACATTTGGAGACAATGTCGTGAGCGATAAAATTGCAAAGGAGTATGCTGTGATTGACAAGGTAGCAAAGGACAAACGAGCAAATGACGAAAGTGCGAAGGACGAAGGTGAAAACGAAAACAGTACTTACATCCAGAAGAGTGGTATTAGTGTAGCTAAAATAGAAGACAACTCAAAAGAGAGCAATGCAATCAATTCTCAAGATAAGGAGGAGAATTCTGAAACATCATCAGGCAAGCCAGTTCTCGAAGGAGACGAAGCTGCAGAAGATTGGGATGGTGCATACACGAAAGAATTAAAAAAAAGAGGAAGAAAGAAAAAGTTTGTATTTTCGAAACAGTTAAAATCCAAAACAACAACAGATGCGCCGTGTCATTGCCATTGGTGTGGAGTTGTTTTGGAAACGGAGTGGTCTTTGGAAGATCATTACAAAACCAAACATTCAGGACCAGATCATGTAGTAGTACCAAAGTTTAGTATATGCACCGGAAAGTACAATTTGTTTTTGAAATGCTTGATTTGTGGTAAAATGTGCAGGTCAAAAGGCAATTTCAAACTGCACTTGAAGAAGAAGCACGGCAATAGAAAATCAGTAGTCAAGGCACTCCGAGATGTTGCTTCTCAAAATAAAGCCGAATCCCTTGAAACCATCGAATGCAATCAAAACGAGGAAGAAGACACTTCCATTAAAGAGGACGCTTCCAATAACAACACTTCAGGAAAACGAAAAAGGCGCAAGGTGAGAGATTGCTGTATATATCATTGCAGAATTTGTGGTGCATCATTTCCTAGACTTTATAATTATAACGAACACAAGTGCATGTTGGAAATGGCTTGCAACAAAGATGTGCCGTTGGTAGCTGTTAGCTCTGAGATGCCAGTAGTTGTTAGCTCAGATGCTATCCCTGCCAAAAGACTACGAATTGAAGAACATGATGCAGTGGGACAAATAGGTCGTGCCAATGGTTCGGATAAGAAACATTCTGCTAAAGTTGGCTCACCCAAAAGGAAATCTATTGTAAATAAAGATAACAGTAGATTAGATGGAGGTAATAGTCTTTCAAGATCGCCATGGAAGAATAATAACGTCTTGGATCTACGGCGTATGAATAGCAACGGTGGCGAAAAAATAGAAACAAAAGGGAACACTCTTATGATCAAAGGAAATGCCCCGCAACTAAAAGATAAAATAGCAGCTCTTAGATGGAGGTGTCGACACTGCAAAAGGCCTTTTGCAAACGAAAAGCAGCGCTCTAAACATGAACTAAAACATTCTGAAGTAACTTCATTTGCATGTAGTAACTGCGGTTTGTCTTTTACTGCCATGCATAAGCTGAGGTATCATTCGATGCGATGCATGCAAAACAAACTTGGCGTAAAAGAGGTTATCAGTGAAAAAGACGTTGAAGCGTTTGTTGACGGGAGGGTGAATGGGAACACGTATCCGTCGTATGCGCGAAAGAGTGAGTATACAATATTCGATCCAGCAAACAGGCCAGATGAGATGGACTATGATTACAATTACGAGTTAGATGGGCAAATTGATGCTATGGACAAGTGTGTTTCTGATGAAATAGACTCTACTGAGGAGGCTGAACACAGCTCTGTTGACAGTATGAAGCAGTCATGTCTTGACGATATTGTTATCGCAGATGTTCGGAGTTGTCACCCGTCTTTCACAGCTGAAAGGTATAACATTGTGACAGGAAAGGATCGAAGAATACATCCAAAGCTTGTCGGTTCACCTACTGCCACGAGTCCCTGCACGAGCCCACGAGATTTGAACTCACCAATAGACGTACCTCCAGGTTATGTCGTCAATCCAACAGCAGGTTTTAATATGCCGAATACAGGAATACCAAACCAAGGACCAATGAATATGATGCAAGCATCTGGCTTTAACCCTGGAAATTTTTCGGCTGGAATGTACGGCAAAGGCACAGTATTATTCGTTCCGTATTTTGTCCCTTCGCAAGACAACCTACTCAACGGAGGTCGAAAGCTGAACACCATTGCTCCCTTGCATGGATCATTACCGCCTGGTAGCTTTATGATCAATCCCAATGACTTCAATGCCAGAGTAAGTCCAGGAATTGAACCTAGATTTTATCCACATCAGCGGTTTATTTGGCATGGAGGACAGGGTGGTGTTCTTGTACCTCCTCTATCTTTTGATAGCGAGCCTGGTGTTACTGTCGTGGACAAAACTCACAAGACAGAAAAAGCAGAAAAAATGCGAAGTGGCGCATTTGAGTGTAAAGTTTGTGACAAGATATTTACTACTTTTGGCAACTTTGTCAAACACAGGGAGAGTCATAGAAGATAACTCAATGCATCTTGATATATGTACGATGTGCTGGGTACAAACCGTGGAGGACATTGTGTTTGTTGGCTGAAAATGTGCGGTGATTGAAAATGTGCGGTGATTGGAAATTTGGTAATCGAAACAGCATCATTGAGTTGAGAACTGTTTATTTATTGTTGATTTATTTTGCATTACGTAGTAGTATTGTGTAAATTTGCTTAGTAATCTAAGTTATTGGTGTTTCACCAATTTCTTCGAAATTCAGGAGCATTTAACTTCCCTCATCAAATGGTACTAGAAGTGCCACTGAGATTTAAAATTTCTTATTGACGAATTGGAAAGTTTTCGGCGTTGTTTACTTTGATTAAAAAGATAAATATATTTAATATACCACCTGATTATCAAGATTGTGATTCTCACTGATGCTGAAAGGTCACTTTAGGAAAATAGCTGAAATATGTTTATTGTTTTCCCCTAATGTTTATCTTTCAACCCAAGAGTTTTCCGTAATTTTTGAGGCCTTTTCTCTCGACTGGTTATCCTCCAAATAGGCTCCAAAAAAGTATCAGAAGCGCAGCATAGCAGGAAAACAAATTTACTTAAGCCTTAACATAAAGGGGGCTTCCTAGCAAATATGAAAAGTCTTATTTCTTACGACTTCCTTGTAAAGCTATCATTGAATTCTTGCATTTGATGTTGGGTCTTTCTTTTAAAAAATCAAGGGGGGCTGGCTTAATAGAGAGGGTGCTTATTTCAATTTTTTGCTAAGAAAGGGGGCTAATTAGAGAGGGAGCTTCATAAAAAGGGGTTTCATAGAAAGGGGGCTAATTAGGGCTTTGATGTTAACATCACAAATTATCATTTGCTGATACTTGAGCTACCTGTGATTGCTTTGGAAATTTTAAGTGACAAAGTCGTGTTTTTATTATTTGAATCAACAAAAGTTTCACTTTTTCTTAATGATTAGTAAACTTTTTGTGTTGTCTGAATGGGGGTAGGAAATTGTGAAGAATTTTTTATGTACAAAATAGAAAAAAGTATTATTTATGTAAAAATAGGTTATTGTAAACAGAAAATAAAAAAGAAATAAAATAAACTGAATTAGAATTATGGTTGATATGTTGGATTTTTTATATTCTTATTCAAGCTTTGATAGATTTTGTCGTTTAAGTAGGCAAAAGTTTTAATAGTTTTTGCATAAATATTTGTAAGAGATCATTCTATTGCTGAACATGGTCACGATGTTTATATTGTATAAGTGTTATGGTAGTCCTTTCACCGAACGAGAGTGACGAACATTTTAATTGTTTGGTAAACACCAAATGCACGCCTCATTTTTTTCTTTAGCTGATTATTTTCCCAACTCTATCTACAGTAGAAACCTGCATGTAAGAAATTAGATTGTTGGGTACCACCTTGACAAAGCTTTTTACTCAACACGATTGCAAAACATTGCCGTGGGAAGACAAAGCGGAAATTTGGTTTTAAGCTGGAGGACGAAAGAGGAAGAGCGACTTGGGGGTATGACACACATAAGACTTTATGATTGAAAACGGCATGGTGAAGGTTTCATAGTTTATACATATAGACCTAGTATGGTATGAATGTCATTCTAGTTTGTTCTGAAATGTGAAAGTGTGCTCAGTCTTCTCTTCTTGATAATTTTCCTTGAAAAATTTAAGATCAAGTAAACTTAAAACTTCATGCCGATTAACCCCCCCCCCCTAACATCATTATGACGTTTTCAATCACAAAATCGATGCGTGTCCCCTTAGCTAAATAATTACAAAAATTGTACATTTGTTACATATACAAATGTTCCATGAATTTTTGTTCTTTTGGGGTTAACTGTCCCAAAAACGTATGAAAGATTTTCAAAACAATTTCAAAACTTCTGTTATGATACACGGGTTTCTTCTGTAGTTGGAGACTTTTGAGTATGCTTGTTGATTGACATGTGCATTGTTATTTTGTTAAAATGTAATATAACAATATATAACCCTTATTATTGTAATGATTTAAACTGGTAGATAATTTCTTCAGCATGGATATTTGTGTTTGTATTTGCAGAGGAATTAACGGTTTTTTTCATTTGTTTTATGCTGCTACTTTTCGTTGTAAAGATTTCTTGTGCCTGAACTACACGTTTTTTATGTATTTTTATTGCGAATCTCGTACCCCCCCCCCCCCCCAACGTTTCCAAAACACCTTAAAAGTACTTTTCAGGGCATGTTCTAAACATCTGTACATTATTTCAATGTAATGTAAATACTTTCTGAGATACCAAGATCGTTTACCCAAATCCAGCAAATCTACATCTGGAGTTCCTTATAAAAAGGCGTTTACGAAGAAAAGCTTGTCCTTTGTGGCAATCTAAAATTACTGAAAACAGGCTGGGGCAAAATTCCATTAGTCAAACCCCAGGACATAAACAAATATCAGGCAGAGTCCAGAAAAAAGATCAACCTTCATCTGGTTGGAAATTTTATGTCTTAAACCTTCCTCAATTGATATAGTCATAAACGATCCAACTTTTCCAATTTTTTTTAACTTTTCTATTGCAATACTTATTAAATATGTACACACTCAAGCTTGCCACAAAAATCTATATCTGATTGAAGGTTCTGTTCTAACGCAGGATTGTAAATTGTTTTTCAAGCTTCTCATTAGATTTTCAATTAGAAAATATTATCCTTCCTCAAATATATCCTCAACTATCACAACCTTCCTCCGGCTCAGAGCCATGGAAACATGATATTTTCTGGACTCTGATATCATGAAGTTTCGGACTGGAAAGTTTCCAACAAGCCTGTTTTAGACACTTCTTGCAAGGCTTTAGATTACAAAATCTCTTTGAATTTTAACTCAAGAGGGATACTGGATGATTGCAGGGCCGCCGGAAAATTTTGTGGACCACGCCCTTTTATCCTTGGGCCACGCCCTCCTATGCACCGTTAAAACGCTGCTTTTAGATGGAAACGTACACTGTTGAAAATG